>CABFOQ010032124.1:0-12548 GCA_900660455.1 Gephyroberyx darwinii
TGTGCTTTTCTTCCCCAGTTAGAAACGTCAGTGTCCATAACCGATATTTGCTCACATCTTAGCCTCTTTTACGTTCGTATATGCTACAGTGGGTTTGTCTATAATACACGGATGATTTTGAACACACGGAGTGAATGAGTGTGCGGGCGTGTGTGACCGTCTGACGAGGGAATCATGACATTATAGCCCATAGCCCTAGAGTGACACAAAACATTTATTTTATATGCCCGACAGCCCAGCATACCATTTGTCCTAGCCGCGGTGGAGAGTAGATGGGGTGTGGTTGGGAATCTTACCCGATGTAGGCCTTAACCGGACATGATATGGACTAGATTAGAGACTGGATGTATTTCACCACCGTTGGAGACGGTCTGAAAACCGATAAACATGGTGATCTATTGGCTTAATCATTGACCATTAATTCAGTGTGGCAGCCTCTTAAGAAAAAGAACTATAGTAACCCTGTAATACATTTTAAAGGGATACCATACAAATATCACAGCAAAAAAGTCCCTGAAGGAGTGTCATAGTTGTATCATAGTGGATACAAGAAACCATAAGGTCCCTATAGACTCACTTTTGAGGACACACTACAAGTTCTTAGAGGGATGTTATAGGAATATTATGCTGGTTTTTCATTTGGGGTGACTGTGCTAGTGTGCTCTCTATATCCTGCTGTCTCTGTCTCTTATGGAGAGCTGAGATTAGATGTCTCAGGGTTTTCCACTCATGGGTTTCCAACCCAAGGAATGGCAAATGTGTCCACCAGACCTTGGATGGAGCGAAGCCTATATATTAATTTGCACTATACACACTTGAACTAAAACGTGCTCACAGTGAGGGTTCAGATGTGGGAACAAGCTTCGATGGCTGCATCAGAGTACATAATAAAGGATATTGCTGTTGCAGCCATCATAGCACTCTTGCTTGCTTCAATTATAATGGCTGTTTTTCATTTCCTGACTGGAGCCTTGGGGGAGCTGGGTGAGAGCTGCCTTGTGCCCCTGAGAGGAAGTGATGTATTTAATGTTCCATGAGCCCTCCACAGCTCAGGTTCAGCCAATAATGGCCTCATCATCTGGCCAATCATTGATGGGATCCACTCACAGATCATGCACAGCACACGTTATCCGTTGTTGGTGTGGCCCTACATGCACCATGGCTGGAGAAGGGATGTGATTGCAGAAAAATAAGCTAGTGGCAGCCTGAAATGGTTACTATATTGTATCTTGACGACTGAAAGGATGTACCTTCTTCATGTTTCTTTGTTGGTGGTGCTAAACCAGAAACGTATAATTCCACAGTCCAGTGTCTGAAAGGCAAAAGGATATATTTTGTATTGAAGAACTGTGTATGTCCTACATTTTTCCTTTTGGACTGTGGTGGATGCTAAATGGATGTGGGTAGAGCCAGTGAGAAATATTGTGTGTGTGTGTGTGTGTGTGTGTGTGTGTGAGTGAGTGAGTGAGTGAGTGAGTGAGTGAGAGAGAGAGAGAGAGAGAGAGAGAAAACAAACTGGCTTGAGCTCAGGAGAAGCAGCAGCTCTAAACTTTACACTCATATAGAATATTAGCTCCTGGTTTGGGGCCTGTTATAGCACTATAGTGTCTATGGGGATAGGGGTTGTAGTTGGGGGCCTCCAGTTTTTACACGTTACATTTGAGACACATCACTTATACTCTTATCCAGAGTCACTTACAGTGAGTGCAACAGTAGAACAAGCTTCAATTCTAAGATCACAAAACATTAAGCAAGCACAGTAAGGAGTGCACAGAGCTATAGTGCCCTGACAATATCCCTGTGACCATAGTATGATTGTGTAGAGAAGACAAGAGCTTAAGGAAATACGGCGAGGAGGAGAGAGGTAGAAGAGATTCTTTTCCAAGATAAGAGCGAATTAACATGAGTAGAGTCAGAAGATATTGGTGAGGGGAAATTATTCAGGGGGAGAGGGTTATTTGAGGTAGTCCTATAAGAGATGAGCTTTCAGCCCACAAAGAACGCAGGTTTGAAGTATGACATGCTCCACCAAGGACATTTACCTGATTATTTTAACCTCTTTTAATTCAGGAGAACAAATTCCTGTCCCAAGAGAGATGTGATTGCTAAAACTTACATCTGTCAAATATGTATTCACACCTACGCAGGGTAACCTTTCCTCTCAAACACAGGGTGCACCTGACCAAAAAAACAAAGTGACAGACCATAAACATCACTGCAACAGGTGTGTTGGGGGAACCTTTTTAAAGCCAAACTCAATAGGACTACTGGATAATTTTCGTCTCCTGAATAAAAAAAGACTGACATTGATGGATGGTAAAGTCCTTGATGGATCACCTTAATCCTTTGAAATATCTACAGTGAGATTCATGGATTGAACCACTTGAATATGCACATAGGCACACAGGAGTTTACTTGTTAGCAGGGCTACCAGACTCTCTTTGTGTCTATCAGCATAACAAAGTTATCATCTCTTACCATTTTACAGTTTGTTGACAATGGAGTCAGGCAGATAATCAAGCCAACATCATGACAGGCCAACAAAACACAAAACATAGATTTGTTCTAACAATCTAAAAATACAGTTTGAATTGAGAATCTACTAGACAAGTGTGTACCCTGCTTAGTCATAATTCAATTATTTAATTATCTATTTATTGATTATTTGATACATTTTCCTTTCTTTTTTCCAAGTCTATTGTAATATGTTCTTCAGTTGTTTTTTCTGCACAGTTTTGCCAATTAAAATTTAGATCCCATTAAATACATTTGTCAAAAAGGCAATCTAAAATACATGGTTTGGAATGGGAATTTATGAGTGGGGTACAAATGTGTTCCTTGTTAGCACAGCTTAGCCATCTGTGTGCATCTATACTGTGTTGTAACATATTATGGGGTGATAGGACTCTGTACAAGTGGCTGAAAAGAAGCATATAATAATGTCATCAGAACTGTTTTATACAACACATTTATACCATTCAAAGTGACCTCACCTACATATAAAATTTGTTTAACAAAGTCACTTAGCTGCCATCAGGTATTTGTCCTCAACCACAGGGCCAAAGGTAAAACCATAGATTATGAACTGTGGGCAAAGCTGGCAATAAATAAAAGCCGAAGATACTTTTCCCCCACTAGTGTAAACCCCCCAATATATATCCATAATGACCATGTGTTGCATCAAGTGTGCTGTGCCAGTACAGCACAATCCAATCTAGTTCCAACACTGCCTGAGAGCTGAGCAGCTGGTAGTGATAAGGTTATATTGATACTGGACTCTATCTCTCACAAATTCACCCTCCTGCTTGGGAGAGGCCTGAGTGTCCTGGTCTGTTGCCCTGCAAGGAGATCTGGTTCTGGGCTAATGATTAGCCCTGACCACACGGTGAGAAGACAGCATCTGGTCTTTTCTTTACTGATAGTACTAATACTGCTTTATATATGCCTAATACGCCACAGGCTTTCCCCTCTGACTTTCTAATCAAGAGGATGTTAGTGTAAGAGCCCTGACACACCAAGCCGACCATCGTTGGGCGTCTGTGGCCAAACATCGGCTGTAGTTTTTCTGGTGTGTCCCGCACTGTTGGCCCTAGTCGGCCCATGTTGGAGGCTGTGTGGCCGTTTGAAAATGTTGAATCAGCGGCGGAGCCGTCGGTGAGAGAGCTCTCTGGTTGTTCAGCTTAAGCAAATCAGTGCACAAGAAAAGAAACGCAAGTAAGCAAAGCAAGCAAACAACACTCAAGAGGGCACACACAGAAGGCAACTGACAACGCCAGTGTCAGTTGCAACTTTTTATCAGACATATTCTTGATTAGTATAATGAAACCCTTTAAGTGGCGAGCGAGAGTGGTGTATTTCCGCAATCCTGGGTCTTCTGGTTCTTTTTTGAATTAGGAATACAAACTACCGCCGCCTCCTGGTATGGAGAGTTATTTCTTCTTACGCAGGCGCATGTACATGCATGTCGGCTGTCACCTGGCCGTTGGCTGAAGTCTTTGCAGTGCATTAAAGTGCAACTTTAACACAACAGCGCTATGAAGCAGTCTGACAGTTGGCCTTGATCGCCACTAGTTCTTTGACGTCGGCTCGGTGTGTCTGGGCCTTAAGGGAACTGTCATGCAGTGGGAAGTGAGAAAAGTGCTGAACGCAGCAGTGACCAACCACTCCAATCTTAATGCCCTAACGCTGAAATCCACCTTTCAGCACAACAGGAAATTTCCCACTGCTCCCTCCAACGCACAAACCTTTGTCCCCTACAGCACCCCAAGCTCCCATCCACCCCAGGAGCTTTTGAGGTTTCCGAAATGTAATCATAGACAGCACCTTCAAATATTGAATGCTCTCAGCAGTGAAGTTGTAGACATTTCAGACAGTGGTGGACGTGCAACACAGGGACAGAAGAGGAGGTTGGGGTAGGTGTCAGGCAAACAGACTGAGACTCACAGGCAGAGAAGAACAGACACGCTAGTCATAGTTCACCAATTTATTAGTGTGAGATCCAAAATGTAGTCAAGACAGTCCAGGTGAATACCAACCAGGCAACAGGGCTAAGGTACCAAAAACACCAGGCAAAAACCTAGTCAGGAGAAAGCAGGCCGGAGTCGAGAGCAGGCAGACAGGATCAGTAGGAGCAGACAAAAGGCTGGTCAGAAAACAGGCACAGGTTCAAAAACAGGTTCACAAATAACAGGTCAGATACTCAGGAAACCAGGTTGGTGGGCGGAGACAGGGAGACAGGCTATGAGGAAGAACTGCTGCCAGGATCCATGACAGTACCCCCCCACGAATGCCACTGGGCATTCAGGTGATTGCCTCTAGGTGTTCTCAGTGGAAGTCATTGATGAGAGAGTGGTCCAGGATGTCCCTGGGACCCAACTTCTCTCCGCTGGGCTATATCCCTCCCAGATACTGGAAGCCCCTCCCACGACGACGCACCTTGAACAATCTCTTGACCGTATAGTCCTTGGTCCCATCGATGAGCCTGGGAGGAGGAGGGGGCTTGGATGGGGCGGAAAGAGGACTGGAACTAACAGGTTTCATATTAGAGACATAAAATGTGGGATGGACCTGTCTGAGGGAATTAGGCAGTTTCAAACGGATGGCAGAGGGGTTGATTACCTGAGAGAGGAAAGGGTCCCACAAAACGCAGTACCAGCTTGCGAGACTCCACTGGTCCTGAGTAGAGAGCCAAACCCTCTGTCCCAACCTGTACTTAGGAGCCTTACATCTGTGGCAATCAGCTTGGCGTTTGTACTTTGCAGAGGAACGTAAGAGTTTATTCCTGGCCCTCCTCCAGGTCCTGTGGCACTGACGGACAACCTCTTGGGCAGAGGGAACGCCCACATCAACTTCCTGGGAGCTGAATAGTTGGTAGCAAAGACAACATTCAAAGGGGGACATGCCTGTAGAGGACACGGGTAACGAGTTATGAGCATACTCAATCCATGGCAGTTGTTGACACCAGGAAGAGGGGTTCTGAGACACCAGGCAGTGCAGGGATGTCTCCAAAAACTGATTGGCCCTCTCTGCCTGCCCACTGGATTGGGGGTGAAACCCAGAAGTCAAACTCACATTTACATCCAAGAGTCTACAGAACGCCCTCCAGAACTTGGACGTAAACTGCGGGCCTCTGTCAGAGACAATGTTGACTGGAAGACCATGCAACCTCCATGGCAGATGGAAGCTTCGTTCATGGGACAAAATGAGCTGACTTAGAGAATCTGTCCACAATAGTAAGAATCAGTAATGAAGTCCATGGCCAGATGTGACCAGGGTCTCCGGGGAACAGGCAACGGGTGGAGAAGACCGGCAGGAGGTTTGTTGGATGGCATATTTCAGGCACAGGATGTGCAAGCAGTGACGAAACTCTGAACATCTCTCCTCATGGATGGCCACCAGAAGCGTTGTTTCAGGAAAGCCAGAGTTCGTTGCACACCTGGATGACAGGTCAATTTGGACGCATGACCCCACAGTAAAACCTGTGAGCAGACAGAATCAGGGACAAAAAGACGGTTTGGAGGCCCATTAACTGGATCAGGTTGCCTCCTCTGGGCCCTCTGGACAATAGACTCAATGGTAGCCGCAATAGACGCATTGAGCCTCTTCTGCAGTGCGAATGTAGTCCAAATTCTTGTGATCGGTCCAAACTAGGAAACAGGATGGCCCGTACACCTGTCTCAGAAGCGTCTACTTCTACCACAAATTGGAGGTGTGGATCAGGGAGAACCAAGATGGGTCCAGAGGTAAATCATACCTTAAGATCCGAGAAGGAGTCTTCAGCTGCCGTGGTACTTCTGAAGGGGACTGCAGGAGGTCAACGGTGCTGCCAGCACACCGAAACCACGGATGAACCGTCTGTAAAAACCTACAAACCCCAGAAAGCCCTGCAGCTCACACTGGTTAGTGGGTCTCGGCCAGTCCATCACTGCCTTGACTGGATCCGTCTCTACACTGCCTGCAGACAACATGAAACCCAGGAAGGAGACAGTAGAGCAGTGAAACTCACATTTCTCGGCCTTGACAAAAAGCTGATTCTCCAAAAGGCGTTGAACACGTCAGACATGTTGAGTGTGCTCCAGGGCCAACTTAGAGAAGATGAGGATGTCAAACTGATTAATCATGTCAGGTAGCATGTCATTAACCAAAGCCTGGAATACAGCTGGGGCCATTAGTTAGACCAAAAGGCAGAAGAAGGTACTCATAATGGCCACTGGGTGTATTGAACGCTGTCTTCCATTCATCTGCCTCTTTGAGTCGGACCAGATGGTAGGCATTACGGAGATAGAGTTTGGTGAATATGGTGGCTCCCTCTAACAACTCAAAGGTGGTGCCCATAAGTGGCAGGGGATAGTGGTTCTTTATGGTGATGTCATTAAGCCCCCTAAAGTCAACGCATGGCCTGAGAGACAAATCTTTCTTTCCCACCAAAAAAGAACCCCACTCCAGCAGGAGAGGATGATGGACGGATTATGCCAGAGGCTAAAGAGGCACCAATGTATTCATCCATAACTTTCCTCTCTGGAGCTGACAGAGAGTATAACCACCCCCTGGGGGGGGTGAAGTGCCAGGTAACCGGTCAATGGAACAGTCATAAGGTCTGCGTGGAGAAAGTGAAGTGGCACGTGATTTACTGAACACCACTTTTAGGTCCAGGTATTCCGGGGAACAGACGACAGGTCGGGAAACTCCTCCTGGACAGGGGGTGCTGAGGAGACAGGACACTGAGCAGACATCAAACAATGTGAATGACAATAGGGGCTCCATCCCAAAATAAAAGGGACCAGTCAATGTGAGGGTTGTGTTTGGCAAGCCAAGGTTAACCTAGGACCACAGTAATTTGCGGGGAGTCAATTCGATGCAAAGCAATCTCCTCCTGGTGGTTACCTGATATGACCAGACGAACAGGAGGAGAGGTGTGTTACCTGGGTCAAAGTCTTGCCATTGAGAGCACTGGCCTCGAGGGGTGTCTGGAGTGGAGCAGAAATTATCCCGATCTGTTTGGCTAAAGCAGAATCAATAAAACTTTCATCAGCCCCAGAGTCAATTAACACACGGACCGTGTAATGTTTATCTCTCCACAACAGGGTAGCATGGAGAATGGCTCGGGGGGTAGAGATGTTCTGTTGTGTAGTAGTGCTCACCAGTACCCTCTGACCTACTGGTGAGCCCTGTCTTTTACCGGACAGGAGGAGATGTAATGACCCCCCTGGCCATAATAGAGACATGCCCTGGCAGCCACTCGACGTTGCCTCTCCTCCTTTGGTGGGTCCAGTCCACTTGCATGGGCTCAGGGGTGGACGAAGCTGATGGAACTGGTGCTGCAACAGGTGCTGTGCTGAATCCCTGAGGATGTAGCTGACAGTTGAATGTAGCTGATTGAACTGGTGCTGCAACGGATGCCGTGCTGAACCCCTGAGACGGCCGTGATCTGGTCTGACCCCTCTCCTTCCAGCGTAGTCGGAGTTGGTTGTCGATACGACTGGCGAGGTCGACGAGAGCTCTCAGGTCCCTAGGAAGGTCGCTGCCAGCCAACTCGTCTTTCAGAGGCTTGGAGAGTCCATTCAGGAAGATGTCAAACAGGGCATCGTCATTCCAGGAGCAGGTGGCAGCCATAGTGCGAAACTTGATGGCATAATCAGAGACAGACCGATCTCCCTGGTGAAAGCGAGAGAGTTCGGTGGCAGTCCCTCTCCCAGCAGCTGATGGGTCAAAAATCTGCCTCATCTCAGCAGTGAAAGTATCTAAACTGGAACAGACTGGGATGCGGGTGCAGGCAAAAGGCTGGTCAGAAAACAGGCACAGGTTCAAAACAGGTTCAAAAACAGGTTGGCAAATAACAGGTCAGATACTTGGGCTATTACGTCTAGGCAAGCTAAAACATTCTGGCAGGGAATTGCAGGAACAGGTCTCTACTTATACTAATTGCTGATTGCATTCAGGTGTGGAGGCTGGAATTGAGTGAATCCTCTGATAGGCTGGGCAGGAACAGGTGATAAGCAGGAGGGGGAAACCAGGTCGGTGGGTGGAGACAGGGAGACAGGCTATGAGGAAAAACTGCTGCCAGGATCCATGACAGTAGGAGTGATGGGTTGGGTTGATGGGGGCTCCCACTTGTGTAAATTTTAAAGCATAGCTAAAGTACAAGTAAACACTATTAGAGATGGTATAGTATTCCCTGAATTCCCTGAGCCCACAGCTGTGTCAGTGTTATTTTCAGCAACACTTATCCAATACTTAAACTCATACCTACCCAATCCTTTCTGATCTGTGGTACAGTATAAGTTCAGATTGGCCAGAAGAACACCCTCTATACCGGACGACGTACCGGATGGAGATAAGATGAATCAGGACCTAGGGCAAAGGAGGAGGGAGAGAAGGGAGGATTTGGAGGCTTAAGGATTAGAGGAAGAGAGAAAGGGGCGGGGGGTGGGGTGGTGTTCTGTGAGGGACCACTAGGAAGGAACACACACATAGCTAATCTCCGTTTCACAGGGCTCCCTGAGGCTACAGGCTACAGGGTGCATCTAGAGGCCAGCGATGACCCCTCCTATTGTGTCTGATATGGCTGCACTGTCCACCAAGAGGTCACTCATAGGTGGGCGACAAGGTCATTGTCACATGTCATGCCCCTCTCTCTCCCCAGTCCTTCCTGTCTCTATCCAATAAGGACAAAATGCCTAAAATGCATTTCTGGGTCTATTTTGTTGTTTGGCAGTGTATTTTTCTTATTCCTGTGGATAACTGGCCAAAAGCATGATGTGACATCACTTTGAATAATTTTTCGATATTCAACTCCATTGTAACTGCGCAGGAAATATTTCAAATTGTTGAAAGGCATCTTGGGAAAGGTGGGAAATCACTGAAGTGGAGGTAGAAGGGGCAGGTTGAGGAAAAGTGGTAACAAAATAACAAAAAGGTCAATTACAACACTTGATCACAAAATAACTCCTGTAACACCAACATCACAGATTGATGATATATAAGTGTAAGAGCATCCATGGGTGGAATTTTCTTTTAATGTACTATGTATCACTACTCAGAACTGAAGGACTCAGTGTTACAAAGGTTCATATTTTATCATATCACCTGTCTCTTTCTATCCCTTCCATCTCTCTCACACACACACACACACACACACACACACACACACACACTTTCTTCTATTCACTATGTAATTGTAGTGCTGAGAGACTGTGTTAAGGGGTGTGCAATTGGTGAATGACAGACAAGGTCCCTTTCTGAGGGTGACACACACAGCTCGTTCCTGTGACCCCGTGGTTAACATGGGCTACCACAGGTGATCAATACTGACTCCATGGAGAAGAGCAGCCAAGCATATTAGAGCTTTCTTCTGCCACTGAAAAACCTGGAGCATTCAAACATTTAAAGCAGTAGGAGCACCTTGTTCAGATTCTCTTTCATCAGAGAACTATCTTTTAGATAGAATATGAAGAAAGAGTGTGAGGAGAACAGTGTAAGGGAGAATGCAGGGGAGAAAAGGTCCTTGCAGTTTTCACACCGTAGATACACATGGGCTTCAGTAGAACTTGCCCATAGACACCCATGGGCCATTGTGTAATTGCTAGCTAACTGGCTAACGCTTCTACCAATCTCTATGCTCATTAGCATTACAACATCAGTTCTTAGCGTTTCTACAGTTTGTTGCTATGGTTATAGATTTGGGTTGCCAGCAGTCTAAAATTACATGGTTTGGAAATCTACAAGTGAGAAATGAATGCAACCCCACTAGCATGTTTTCTTGCTTAGCACTGCCTTTGTGTGTGTGTCTGTAGGCAATCTAGGAGGTGTGTGTGGTTGTAGTCAGGGCTCTTAACCACAAAACCATCCCTCTCTGGGCCTCATTTAAACCCAGCTGAGGTGGACCGAGCTGAACCAAGCCTAGCTGTCCTGGCCCTATTCATGGTGGCCAATAATCTGCTGGAAAAATGAATGTGAGCTGTTTTCTTGACTATATTCGTGTATAGATAATTTGTTGCTTTGAACTAAACTGTAAAGATGTTGCATGAGACATTATTTTATTATTTTATATACTGCATATCCACTGATGTAGTGGTAAATAAAAAGGTGGGTAAACCTCCAGTTGGGCAAACTGAGTTTAAGTGGGTTTAACCCTCCACGTTATCTCTAGGTATATGTAGGACAAACCGAAAGAGAAAAATAGGAATGGCTGTTAAAGAAAGTTCACATATGAGTATTGAACAGTTCAACTGATATTGGTTAACATATATCACAACTGTCTTTCACAACTACCTGTGTTGTAGTGAAGAGACACTTCCTGCAGTGGTTCATTCAGGGGCGATTTTAGACCCTTTTTTGGGGCGGGGGGGCTTCCCTGGATTTGTACGTTGTTTATGTATCTCTTAATTATGTCCAGTAAAGGATGTCCAACTTTATGCTAGGATAGTTTCAGCTGGCTTGCACCGTAACTAGTTGGACAATGTAACATTATATCATGTTACCAAATTATGTCTCCAGAGGGGGAAAAAAAGTCCATTCTGCCTCAACCCGACTTGGTGTCTCCCAGGAAAGACAAACAGAAACATTTTTTTTTCCTGAGCGGAGTTAAGAGTTTCAAGGTTTCTGGGAGAAAAATGCTAATGTTGAATTATGGATCAGGTCTGAAAATAGCACACACTTGGAAGCAGTTCCTGAAATATTTAAATATTCAGTTTGCTGGCTGCTGCTGATGTTCTGTAGCTTTTTATTAACCTGTTTCAGTTTTGGACCACTGTTGAATTCCACTAATGGCAAATATATAATGTTTGGACTTTGTGCGTGTGTGTGGATTCCATACACATACCAAAAGCGATAGAATGGCTTTAAGTATTGTAGTTTGTGTTGTTGCTTTGCAGCCAGCCTCTACTGACATTTTGAGAGTGTATCAATCGCTCAGCGCTAACACCACGCTCCACGTGTCTGTATTTAGAGGGTGCTGGATTGGATGTTCACACTTTGCTCTTAATTAAAATAAGTCAAAGCCAGTCGGCTGTGTCTGTAACACCTGGAAGAATGGGTGCCGGGAATTGCAGTGCTTGTGTCTGTGTGTGTGCTTGTGTGTGCGTGTGTGTGTGTGTGTGTGTGTGTGTGTGTACACGTCTGTCATCTCAGTAGGATGGCATTGTTCTTTGTGGTGCTATTCTGCCTATTCTGGTCTTTTTTTGTGTCTCAGTTTTTCATTGTCACAGCAAGTTCCAAAAACCTGGTTAGGCACCGTTTAGATCAGACTCTCAGTAGTGTGCTTTTGAGTGTGTGTCTTTTGAGTGTGTGTGTGTGTGTGTGTGTGTCTGTGTGTGTGTCTGTGTGTGGGTGTGTGAGTGCACACGCATGTGTGTATGCATGTATGTGTTTGTGTGTACACTCTATGAACAATGTGTTTATTCATTTTCATAATAATAGAGAACATGAAAACTGGCAAATAAAAAGGAACAAACAAATATTAAAAAATACAAATAATAATATTACTAATATTTAAAGGGGCATTAATTAATTCATGACTTTTAACTTCCCGACCTCTATCATGGACCAAGGAATTGCAACAACATCAAGGTCTCTGACACAGCTTATGGTGGCCTGTAATTGACATAAGTCACATTTTCACAACAGAGACGCTTAAGCAGAGATCCAACAGAAACGTCTAGTGAAGAGGTAATATATCACATTGCAAAATGCTGTAATAATAATCCTGCTTTGTCATTAGATTTTTTGGCTTGAGAGCAAAATGTCCTGTGATGCTCATACCGTATGTAATATTTTCTAAGGGAAGAAAAGTGAACACTTATTTAAACAACTGACCTATCTTCGGTCTATTCATATCTTTTGTGGGGGTTTTTTGTGCGTGACACGGAAAAAGGCCTTGTGTTTGTGTATTGATATCACCTGTGCTTCTATGAAATCCGGTTAATCATTAACTATCAGTGATAGAGAGACCAAAGCAGGAGGGAGAAAGAAGAATGGCCTTTCACACTCACAGGATGTTAAGAGTCAAAGATGGTGGCTCACATTGTAAAGCTGGGTGGGACTTGAGAGTG
>CABFOQ010032125.1:4980-15167 GCA_900660455.1 Gephyroberyx darwinii
TTATGATGTAACCATGATGTAACCATGATGTATCATGATGTAACCATGATGTAACCATGATGTATCATGATGTAACCATGATGTAACCATGATGTATCATGATGTAACCATGATGTATCATGATGTAACCATGATGTAACCATGATGTATCATGATGTAACCATGATGTATCATGATGTATCATGATGTAACCATGATGTAACCATGATATAACCATGATGTATCATGATGTATCATGATGTATCATGATGTATCATGATGTAACCATGATATAACCATGATGTAACCATGATGTAACCATGATGGCACCATGATGTAACCATGATGCCCTGGGTTTGAATCCGGCCCAGGATCTTTGTTGGATGTCACCCCATTCTCTTTCCCAATGTTTCTCGACTAGTGGTTCCTAGTAAATTGGTAAATGTATTGTTGGTAGATGTTGTACAAAATCCAGTAATGGGTCTTATTTCAGCACTTGAACTATTCAAGTATGTATTTTTTAAAATATTTGTTGTGCAATAGGCTAACCAATATTAAGGCTACTCTGTTACTAAATGGAGTACCATTTAAGTTAAGTAAGTAATTTTAAGTTGGAAAGAGGTGTCCTTTTTTCTGCATTCCAGATGCAATACATTTTTGCCGCAAGCTTGGGAATACAAGGATCCAGGACATCTATGTAAAGAAAGTGTAGCCTCACTGCAGTCACAGCAGTTTGATGTGGTGGAGAAAGAGAAATAGAGTGGCAGGATACTGCCAAAACACTGAGCACAGCCCTCAGTACGTACTTCCACTCAGTCCACAGGCTAATCTGGACAAGTGTTGGAGAGGAGTGCTCTTCTTCATGCCTCAAGTGTCGTTGGCATTGAGTATTTTTTGAAGCATGCCAATGAATAAACTTGTGTATTATGCAGCACATTGTGTGGAGAGCAGTGTTTTTATTGATCTAGAAAATGGTTGTGCACTTTTAAGTTTTAGTTTGCTTGGTTGAGAAACTCCCAGGATGTGACTGACACAGAAAAAGACAAAAGAAAACCTTGTAAATGCCACGTAAAGCCACGCCAGACATCCAACCCTGCAAGAAGCCAATGGTCCAACATTGAACACACAATATCTAGATGATTTCCCTTATGTCCCCAAATCTCTAGAGAATAAACATGTATGTTTACTAGTGTGACTCTAAAGGGAGGATGACAAGAGTAGTGATTTATTAACTGAAAATATGGCAACAGCAACTTGAATAAAAAAGAAAAGGGACTGTCAGAAACATTTGTTGTCATTTAAAGTAAATGTTCTAAATCACTAAGCTGTGGCTGAAATTCATTTGTAAGAGTCATGATTTCTGATGATAACTGACGCCACACAGATTCCTCAAGACATGTAAAGCATAAGAAAGGACTGAAAGCATCTGTAGTACCCCGGTTTATTCCCCGTGCCCAGGTCTAGCAGCTCAATGTTGCTGTGATATTGTTTGTGAGTTGCGTGCACAAACATGCCAAACTCAGCAAATGCAGACTGCAGGCCTATTATCTGGACCAATCATGCTGTCCGCGTCGTGCTTCCTGCTGCAAATCGATGGACTGTGGGGCAGCTGAGGTTTACTGGGGTGGGGGTGGAGGAATCTCATATCACTAGGAAGGCAAATTCTATTGATCTGACTAAATCAGGAGAGACAGATCCAACCCATTCAGAACTCTGGTAATCTATGGGTCCTCCACTGGGTTCTGACCTACATTACGATGACAAGCAAACACAACTTCTGAGGACACATCTTCAATCCCTCCCTTCTCTCTGCTTTCTCAATCCCATTTCACTTCTAGTCTCACCCTCTACATGGGTTTCACCGCCCCCTCCCCCAACCACACACACACACAGAGTGGAAATGTCAAGTTTGCGCTAACAAGATTAATTAAGAATTGACTGTAATTGAGAGCCTTCTTTTGGCCTTTTGTGGCTGCAGGGCACGTTGCATATCTCCATAGTGGTTTCCGCTAAAAACGATTAGTGTTGTGCATTGCTGAATATTTTGGGAGGCCCTCTGTCATTGTAATTTTACTGTGAAGTCATTGCAGCTACATTTAGGGGCTCATTGGCATTTGTCCTGGGGGAAAGAAATCCTTTTCTCCCTTTTCAAATTATGTTTGATGCTTTGTCTGGGAAAGACTGATACCCAGGCTCCTCTCACCCATTCGGCAGATGCTAATATTCTAGGTCCTAATCTTATTTAGTTCACTTAAGGTAATGGAGAAATGAACATAGGGATAACTGAATTTAGCCTCAAGTGAATTGTTATTGGACTCCAATTTGTGTCTTCGCACCATAGTGTGTGGCTTATGCGGGCATGCAGATTCCTTTTCATGCTACGCTTCAAAAGGACTTGCAGCATTTTCTATTTTCATTTTCTACTACCTGCAAATTGTTGTACCTTTTTATGACATAAATGCATGAATTCAAAATGTAGACTGTGTCATGGTTTTGCTCCACATGCTTGTGTTGAGAGAACTCAAAAACCATGTATACTAACTACTACACCTAGTAATAAATCAATTATTATTATTGATAATAATAATAATCACTACATTTCAAAATAATTTACAAACAGTTAAAATAATAATAAATAGAAGTCAATACCGCAAGCAATAGAAATGCCAATGTAACCCTAACCCTAAGGGTACATAAGACACAAGAATAAAACAAATATGAAACCGCATAGCATAAAAAAAAGAGATCCAATAAATTATATAACTGTGTTTAAAAATTAGTTTTGAGCAGTGATTTCAAAGATGTCACAGAAAGATGTCCTAAAGCCTTAATTCAAACCCCCCAAAACCTCCCTGTTTGGGAGCCAGCGCCCTCCTCATCACTCATCATGTTGTTCTGCAGCAAAACATGGTGATAACGGCAGGACTTGATGGAGTCTCACCTGGAACCCTCATACTGTACGCAACACCAACCAGCTCACTCCAGTATCCACCAGCATCTTCGATCGCTCTCTGTCCACAAGAAAATCATCCACCATTATTCATGTGCCCTCAGTGACTGCAGACTGCTACAGACCAGTAGCACTGACCTCAGTTATAATTAAAGCCTCTGAGTGCCTGCTCCTGTCCTGTCCTGTCACAGACTGACTCCTTGACCCCTTGCCCATGCCTACAGGGTGAAATTGATCAGTGTGCCTCAACATGGGCCTACAACCCTGAACACCTCTGGCTCCTATCCCAGGATCCTGTCTGCTGACTTCAACCCCTTCATCCCAGACCAGCTGAATGTCAAACTGTCCTAGCTGCATGTTGGATTCCAGGTTGAAACAGGAAGTTGGGGCAGGCCATGACATGGCGGGGGGGCTGTTTTAAACATGGGCAGGTTCGACTATAACAAACATGGAAAGGGAAAAGCAGTGAAGCCCATTGCAAACTGTAATTGGGGAAGCAATTCACTGTGAAATGTTGTCTTCAAAATGAATAAGTTCCAGCCACCGGGATGCAACCATGCACTGGTTGCAATTTTTCATGTCGATGTGACTTTAATCGCTCGATACCCTTTCCTCCAGCCCTATATGTTCTGGGAGTGCCTTCACTAAAGAATGCTGGGTTGTTTTTGCAAACCAAATGCTGGGTTAAGCCTGCGTAGTCACTTTTTCTGGGTTGTTTTTATGGTGTTGGGTAGTTTGATTTAACCGGGTGGTCACACACTCCATTGTCACAGACAACACTTTTGTATTACTGTTTTCAGCCAAAAGGACATAAACTTTTAACAATATTGTTACAAGATCAGTGAAAGTTTTTTTTCTAGCAGGGTTTACAATGTTTTTAGAATTAGCCTATTATATATGTAAAAGATTTTGGTTAAAAAAACAAGTAGCAATGCAAAGTCTTGAGATAACGTTGCTTAATGAACTATATATTTTGATATAGCATTCTCTTGTGTTTATGTTTATTATCTCATATTAGTTTAAATAACATTTGTGTGGGTATCACTGTAAGGGACACTGGAATATAACATGAGATTCAATTTATCCCCTAATATAGTTATAATAATATAACTATATTATACATAATATAAACCAGCATTTTGGTTAAATGATCAACCCAACTTGTCGGGCTGATTCAATCCAGTATACCATTTTTTTTCAGTGTGAATTGACAATCTCCTCTCCATTGATGCAGAGTGGGTCCAAAAGGCATTCAAGCTTGGATGCAAACTAATTATTAGTGGATATAAAGCCGCATCTGTCCCCTTGGTTAATGTCTGGCACCACCAGCTTGGGACAATAGCAGCACACGAAAGCTTGTCCCATCAGTTGATGAATAGGGCCCATTGTTGTTTCCTTAAGTGGGAAAAATGGGAGACACACACAACTGGGGTCCGGATGATGGAGGTTCGACCTGAAGGTATTTGCTGACCAGGCTGCAACATCACCAACAACGTCCTTGTTAGTAATAGATATTTTTATTTTCCCCCCTTTCCTTCTTCCTTTCTCCCTTTGTTGACAAACTTATTTTGTTCAATCCACTGGGTACTTACTTTTGTACTTACTTTCTACAATCATTCTGTTTTCTTATTTTGTGTCTCATACTTCTGTGCAATTATTCTGTTCTGTCTTGAACAGGAGAGAGGTGCAATGCTTCATTCATGTCCGCCATTGCTTCATTCACTGGATTGACTTCCACTGGAACCTGCCTCCTTCCTGATGGAACTGAAGAAACTCAAAGTTTCACACCCTGTCCTGATCACAGTAATAGTAACAGTCAGTAATAACAGTCAGTATCACTGTTTAGTTCTCCTCCACCTCCTCCTGCTCCAAGGGCAAACTCCATGTTGTTTGCAGTACTGCACAGGTGACTGTCGGTTTGCTGCCCTCCACGAGGGAGCTGTGTGACGCAAAGGAGGAAAGAAGAGCGACCATTTGTCCTGAACACCTCTCTTCTGGGAGACAGTGCTGTCCCATGCTCCACCACGCTTGCGACTTACTTCATTCATTTCAGCCAACTTAGTATAACTCCCGCGGCCTGGAGGCACCACTGGACGCTCACCATCTGCCTCAACAGCTGTAACCATTCTGTATGCCGCGCTGTCTGAATGTGCATTTGACTTTATATATATTTGAAGAGTTGTATCTGTAGTCGGCCGTCTGTCGTATTGTCATTCTGTATTTAAAGTCCTGTTGTCCCTGTGCTGTGTGTGCACTGTGTGAACTGTATGTAGGTTAGTATCTTATCTCGTTGTCGATAATGTCTCTGCACCAAGAGAAATTCCTGTACATTTACTGTACTTGGCAAAAGTGATTGTGCTTCTAATTATGTTTGCCATTGATGCTGCTTTCCTGGTCAAGTATCACTTACAGAAATTCTCAAAATCTTTTAATTTTCTTTATTTTGGCAACACCTGGTGCTCAGTGCTCTTCGCTGTGGTGTTTCTGCACTCAGAGATCCCACACTGTTTGAGTGACAGGTGATCACCTGTCACTCAAACAGTGTGTCCTGTACTGTGACATCTTTTTCTTTGGATTTTCTATTGCTTAAGTTTGAGTCATGGTGGCTATCGCTGCTCATGCTAATTACCCAGTTCTCCTATTTATTCCAAACAAACTGCTGTCGCTGCTTCTGGTATGGAAAACACGGCACTTTTTTCCTGGTGTTGTGCCAAAATTTGTATCCCCTTATTTTGTCCTTGGTGTGTGTGTTGTTGTTTTGCCACTGCACAAGGAAAAATGATTGTAGGGCAAATGTGTTTAATAAATGACAAGTAGACTAATATAGTATAGCCTGACAACTTCCTTCAATGGACCCCTGTGGTTTGAGATAGTAAGATCACAAACAAGCATGATCTCCATCTCTATGAGGCAACTAGGCTACTTCCGCAAGGCTATTTTCATTCTTTGTAATTCCATGAAATGCTATTAAAACTGTTAAAGCTATTATTGTTTTACCATTTGAAAAGCGATAGGAGAATAAATCCACCAAAATTGAAATAATGCTATTTTCTTGCCTGGTGTGACATCGAGGAGAAGACACACATCAGTTGTTTCAGGCTGCAATATAAGCAACAGGCAGAGATTGAATATAGATTAGGTTGTTTTGATGGCAGCTACTGGTGTATGCATTGAACACACTCTTTCAGTTGGGTGGTAGAAAATGACTGCATCAATAGACGATGCAGCACCAAGCCCCCGTTCACTTGTTAAGTTAGGAGGAGCAACTGCAGAGGACAATAAATGGGTGATTTCCACACCATACAGACTTGTCATATTTAGAAACAGACTCTGTCCTGTGTAGCTCTATAACTGGGGTGAGGCATGCCAAAAAAAAGATTCAAATATTGCACAAACGTAACATCTCTTTTGCAGCATTCCTCTCCCAACAAAGAATTAAAGCTAAAAATGCATTTCAAGTGGTCAGAGCCACGTCTGAACTGATTTATGTGAAGGTGTAAAATCTATATAAAGTCTTTTGACAGAAGTATTAACACCCTCCCCCCCTTTTAACTTGTTAAATTGCCACTGAAAATGTAGTCACTCTTTATCAAATTCTTCTCAGGTATTTTCTTATTTCCTTTCGTAAATTGTATTGAGGTCCAGGGACTGAACCCCTAGAGCTGCATAAACCAGCACCTTAAATCAAGTTAACAACAGTTGATTTGTCACTAGCTGAGCTTATTTTGCAGTATGACCACGGGGGTTTGCTAAACCATGCTTTTTATTGACTGCTTGCTGTTTCATCTAGATTATTAGCCAACTTTATTTGCACTGTAAAAGGTGTAACACAGCTTGTCTGTGTCACAATACCAAAGGACAAGGTAACGTCCTTCTGTTCTACGATTCAATGTAATAATCAAAATTAAAATGCCCACAAGTTTGCAAGCATTTTCATAAGATTAGCATTTTGGTCTCAGAGTATAATTGAAATGGGGAAAATGATCTACTTCAATATTGAGGTCACGTTCAAAACCTATAATTACCCCTAAAAACTGACTGCGATATAGCACAGGGTGTTAATAAAATGTGAATCGCACAACATAGCACTTCCAATATTGGATTTGGGTGAGCCAGTGGGCATATGAGTGTGATGAGCTATTGAAAATGTGGAGATACTGAGGTTTGAAATTAGCCGTCTTCAGTGTATCGGCTATAGCTTTGACAGACATTATTTATATGTGAGGAGCTCTTCCTTACACCTTTTACCTCAACCATAATGACCTTATTAGTTCATGGGGAAGGGGTCATTTTTTACACTTTCGTTATGACGGCCAATATTTCTTGGCCCTGTAAACAGTAACACGCGCACACACACACATTGTGGTAATCAGTACTTTGACCTCTTTTGACAGAAGTTCACAGCTGGTGGAAGATGTAGAGGTGTAGAGGTCATTCAGAGATTGGATTTCATGACGTATCAAAGTAATCCCAGCAAGGCAACCGCAGAGGTCAACACCTCTTTAGAGCTCCGTGTCAAGTAGCACCAGATAACAAATAGGAAGTCAAGGCCAAAAAAGTACATGAGGGAAAAACACATATCTTTAGATTTGAAGCACACCGGTCAAACTTGAGAGGCTTCGCAGTGTGAATGGAAGTGATCTGACGTGAGGCTATCGGAGGGGGGATTGACAGAGGCAGACAGGCATACCTCGTCAAAAGTCCCCATGGGTAACCAGATAAGATCGACCAGAAGGAGCAGACTGACAGCAGATGCTTTGGTAGAAGGGCTGAAAGCGCGCTGTTGGCAGGGAAGAAGGTGAGTGCATGTGCATGATGAATTACAGCATAGTGCTAACACTATGATAAAGTATACACCCGATACAAGCCCCAAACATGCATACAAGCTTGACATGAAAAAAACAAAGCAGTACGCCCACACTCAAAGTATAAGGAAAAGAAAAACCTCGACTCACCCACACAGTGGGCTTTGTGCACATAATCTAAATGCATGATCTCTCTCTTTCTCTCTCCACCCCTTTGCTCTCTTTCGTCCTCACTTTCTCACTCTGTATCTCTCTCTCACACACACACACACACACACACACACACACACACCTTTCTGGTTGCATGGACCAGACAGAACAGACCTGGCTTTAAATACAATCAAAAACGGCTCATGGAGAACCTAAAAAACTATCTAATAATCAAGATTCAACCTAGACCGTCCTTCCTCTAAAACAAAACAATGAACCTTCCCACACATATACACACACACTCCCTCTAGCCTTAAACAACACACACACACACATAGTGATACATAATTTTGAGATAATAGACTCACCCAGAAGAGGAGGTTGAAGAAGACCATCCCATAGCGCAGGCCCATCATGCAACCCTCGGCCATCCTGCAGCGGCGCAGTTCTAGGAGGAATATGAAGGACAGGTCCAGGTAAAACACCACATACTTCTTCCCCTGGGCGTAGCGCCCCTTTGACGACTGCGGGCCCTTCGCCGTGTGGAAGCCGAACGCAAACGGTGGCCGCTTATACTCAAACTCCCCACTGTAGCGGTGAAAACCAGAAGTGAACGGTGGCGTATCGGGCTTGCTGTCCAGAGATGGACTGCGCCGGTATGGAGTCTCGTCTGTGCTTGAGCGTCTCATTGTGAGAGCTGATGGAGTTGTTAAGAGTCCTTAATAGTAGCACTCAATTCAGTTCTGCACGGAGAAGTCCAAAGTGAATGCCCAGAAACTAAATAAATCCACTGTGGGGCTGATCTTTGTATTTTGAAAAATGTTCTGACCTATTTCCAGGTAAGCTCAAAACGAACTGACCCCTACCGAACCTGAGGTGCTGTCAGACATCAGCCAATTAAAGTTAAAGATGATCTAAAGCTTGATCAGAGTTAATCTGTAGAAGATAATGTGCTGTCATTCATTTGAGTTGAGTTCCTCTTCTTTAATCCCACAACACCACTATATTCAGATAGAAATTTGGCGTAATCCTGCTGCAACACCTGTGTAATTCTGTATATTTAGGACATAATCCTAAAACACACATACACACCTGCACATCCCTGTTATCCTCTCCCTAATCCCTCAAACACAGGTGTCATGGTCTGAGAGATAAGCAGTTTTTAATTCCCTCTTATAACAGTTCAATCAGGCAAACTACTGTAGAGCTTTGATTCGACCTCTCCAACTGCTTTGGGTTGGCAGAACGATTCAAAAATGTCCTACCTGTTCTCATGAGAAATTCCTGAGCAGGTGCCCTGGCCTGAGGGTGATGACACCCTTACTTCAGCCAATCAACCTCTCATACAGAGGAAGACCACCTCCACAGACGAGGAATGCTACATTCAGATCAAAGTCGCGTCTCAGTATTCAGCAATGCCCATGTGGCTTACTGTTGCTGTGCTTTTTGCAGAAATGCATGAAAAGAGATAGATATGGAGACAGAAGGGTGATGAACGTCAGAGGACGAAGGAAAAGTAGTGAAGGCATGAAGGAATGAATAACGCATGTAAGCAGAGCATTCTCTGGCTTCTTAAATGGAGAGCTCTACTGAATTCTGCGTTGCCTAATATGCTGCTCGCTTCTTTTGCCTCTGCCCTAACTTGTTCTTTTGTCTCTAAAAAGTGTCTAGGGATTACTCTTCCTCTTCCCGTGGCTCATCCTCCACACATCTACCAGCTGCCTCACTCCAACTCTCTCTTCTTATAGTCCCTCTGTCTCTTCCTACCCCTCACTCTCTATCCCCTCTCTGTCTTCTCCCTCTGTGCTGACGGCGATTCATTAATTTCCAGACTCTCATCAGTGAGGCCAAGTGTTCGGTAGCCGTCCCTCTTCTCTTCCTCCGCTCTAGCGATCTCTCCTCTTCTCTAGGTGGGCAAGAAGATCAAGGTGTCCACCAGGGTCATGGCCAAGCAGCGAGAGAAGGAGCAAGAGAGAGAGACAGTTTCCTCAGAGAAGCGAAAGAAAGACTGCAGTGTTTGAGCGGTAGTCCAGCCTGGCTGCCTGGAGCTCCCTCATTCCTCCTCCCTCCCCTCTTTCTCTCACAAGCTCCTGTTCTCTTTCTCTCTCTCCCCCTCCCTTTTTCTTTCCTTCTCTCACCAATGCTCTCTCCTCCACATGCACATTCTCAAACACCCCATCCCTCCTTGGTAACTGTCCCCAAAACCTGACTGCGAGAAAGGCTGGAGCAGTCATTCATATTCTAGCCACACCCTACTACGGCGCACAGCCTATCAGTGTCTTGCAGCCCATCCTCCCTCGTGC
>CABFOQ010032125.1:15200-30964 GCA_900660455.1 Gephyroberyx darwinii
ACACACACACACACACACACACACACACACACACACAAACACTGCTCTGTGGTTAACATACCAGTGCTGTGCAGCCCATTGCACTTGTGCTAGAGCTCGCTCTCTCTCTCTCTCTCTCTCTCTCTCTCTCTCTCTCTCTCTCTCTCTCTCTCTCTCTCTTCTCTCTCTCTCTCCTCCTCTCTCGCTCTCTCTCTCTCTCGCTCTCGCTCTCTCTCTCCTCTCTTTCTGCCTGCTGCCTCATTCTTCATTCTAAGGTTGTTCTTGCGCACAACCCAGGCTGCTCTCTATACGCTTGGCTTCAGTCATGTTCCTCTCTGTGTCCCTCTGGACCTGGAGATGGGGCATCCATATCCTCACTCAGCACAGGTTTCCAACTCAGCCAAAGCACGTATATGCATAGACATATTGGGAAATGCACGCATTCCCACAAAATAGCAGCATGAGCCCCACATCCTGGTAGACATCTGGGTCACTGGCTCTGAATTCATGTGAAGGTTTTAAAGCTGCAAAGGCGCTGATTCATTATTTATAGATGTATCAATCAGATTTCGACTTAGTTTCCTATAGGTGCATGCATGAATGTTTGACGCAGCAAAATCATATTCTTTTTACAAATGTATTCAAGGATATCTGTCCCCCATTGAAGATGTTTGCTAATTGCATGCATGATCTGAAATCCATATTAATGATTCATACTTCAAAGGCAAAAGAAAAAGAGACAGAATCATACAGCGTGCGGTTCATCCTATTGATATGTCAATTAACACAGTAATTGACTTAAGCTGCAGTCACTGTCATATAATATATAGAGCTGGATGAATCATGCAGCAGAATACCCATCAGAGGTCTACAACTGGATGTTTCCACTTACAGACACTTACAGAAAATATCTACTTGTTAGTCCACCCACCTCTCCACCACCCCCACCACAGACACAAACCCACACGCGTACTGTACACACACGCACACACACACACACACACACACACACACACACACACACACACACACACACACACACACACACACACACATAAAAAGTAAAAGTGCAGACACGTGCAAACAGTAGCTGTAGCTTTGATGTCTTCATCATGTACAAATATACCGCTGAAAAAAGGGGTTTTGGCTGCAGCAAAAGTATACATTATGGAATGTATCTATGTCAGAAGACTGAGGGCTTATATATAGTAACACATATTAAAGTACTTTTATAATAGAATGTATGTAAAGTGGAACATGCTCAGTCAGATGCAGAATGCAGAATCCAAATGCACTGAGCTGTACTCTACTCTCCATGCACCCATAAAGAATGCTAGCTTGCTTCCCCTAGTTTAAAGATGGGCTATGAGTCTCTTATGGATCTCTCAACTAAGTGCACATTGACAAAATAAGCTACAAGGATTAGCGCATTGCGCACAGAGCTGAAACATTAGCATATGAGAAAAGCTTTCCAAAAGATTGGCATATTATTTAGAGGTGTTTTAGCTTGTGCAGTCACTGCAAAATTATTCATAGTTTCACACTTTCACCTTGAGTTTTGGCAACTTAAATTCTCAGTCTTTCTCCAGATGTTTGAGTGCAACCTATTGTCTCCTTGGACTTTACCCAAAAAGATCAAAATCAAGGCTACAGCAACTTGGTTTAATGGAGCATGAAGTGGATTCATAATTTTAGGTAATGTTGTTAACCTTATATTTATCTCTAAACTGACTAACCAAATCTAATTGTGTGAGTTATAGCCACCGACTACTTTTAACAGTAGCAGCTTTAACCAGCTAAAGTCACCTACCATTAGCATTAGCTAACAGACAATAAACAATTTGACTGTCAAATCAATGACACTAAGGACACGAAGCATACTGTTAGCATATTACTAATACTAAAGATAAAGGCAGTTACTGCTGGCAATAAGAATTAGACCTAGTTGGTTTGGAGATGAATACTGTATTACATTTACAACATTGCTGACTGCTAACATTAACTAATGTTATGGTTCAACATCATGTTGCAATCCAGTTGCTATAGGCATTGATTTAGACATTCTTGGGTAATTTGGCCTTCAGCTCTGCTCATCTCTCAATGATATTGGAGGCTAATTTCCAGCCAAAGACCAGTTGAAATCATGTAACGTTACATTAGTAAACTGCACATTCGTAGGACTTATTTTCTACTTAGTGGCTGGTGATGCGATAGCGATAGTGATAGCGAAGAGGTGCAGCCATTGTTGGTGAGTCTCTGGGTGGAGTGCTCACTCGCTGCTCAAGGTCAAGTTTTGTATTTCACTCTTAAATACGAGTGACAATAAGGAGCCGAAGTCACTGTCATCCTGCCTGGTTCTGGTTCACTCTTGTCTATTCCAATACATCGCAGATTACTTGATATAAGCAAACTACAAAATGTACAGTTCCCATTCTGAAATATGTTAAAGAGCTATGTGATATTTATTCCTTGGCTTGATTTCAGTGGAATTCAATTGATATAAGTTATGATTAAACGTATTTACGTTTAGCACACTACACTAACCAGCATCCGTTCGATACAAATGAGACACAACTTACTAGTTTGGACTGTTCCAAATATATAGCGGGGAATTTTCCATGCAAAGCTAACATGTTGACTTGGTGTAGAAGTGATGGCAGTCTGGAACAAAACAAGACATCACTTAACTCGACTTCAGCTCAGCATTCAACACCGTCACCCCCCCCCAAACTGATCACCAAACCGGTGACCTTGGCATCAACACCTCCCTCTGCAACTGGATACTGGACTGGACCCCAGTATGTTAGGTTAGACAACCACACCTCCTCAACCCTCACCCTGAACACTGGCGTCCCACAGGGCTGTGTGCTGAGTCCTCTCCTCTACTCCCTCTTCACCTACGACTGCACACTTGTACATGGTTCCAACAACATTATCAAGTTTGCATACGCCACAACAGTGGTTGGCCTCATCAACAACAACGATGAGTCGGGGAGCACATGGCGGCGTGGTGCGCTGACAACAACCTGGCCCTCAACACCAAGAAGACCAAGGAGCTCATTGTGGACTTCAGGAAGTCCAAAGCCGGCACACACAACCCCATCCGCATCAACGGGATGGAGGTTGAGCGTGTCGCCAGCTTTAAGTATCTGGGCATCCACATCACCGAGGACCTCTCTTGGACCCTCAACACCTCGACCCTGGTCAAGAAGGCTCACCAGCATCTCTTCTTCCTGAGAAGACTGAAGAAAGTCCACCTGTCTCCTCAGATTCTGGTGAATCACAGTCTGGTACGGCAACTGCTGTTTCAGACCGGAAAGCACTGGAGAGGGTAGTGAAAACCGCCCAACGTACCTCACTCCCCTCTGTTGAGACGGTCCAGCACAAGCGGTGTCTGCAAAGGGCGCGCAGCATCGTCAAGGATTCCTCTCACCCCAGCCACAGACTGTTTGCCCTCCTCCCCTCTGGGAGGCTACAGGTCTCTCCGTTCCAGGACCAGCAGGCTCAGGAACAGCTTCTTCCCCTCAGCTGTCACCTTGCTGAACTCATCACCATGGTGAGAGCAGCAATTGTTACATAAAAAGTTTGCCAAGAGCAGCTTTAAAGGTGCATTAACTATGACTTCTACCTCTATCCTCTATCAGCAACTAGGAGGAACATGAACAGGTTTCTGGCACCCCAACAACCAAACTCTGCATTGCATTCTGAGCTACTGTCTGTGAAATCTCTGCCTCTTTTTCTCCCTGTATGATTGTTGAACGTTGGTGTAAAATGGTGAGTCTAGAAAGAAGCTCTTTGAGGGACTGACACCAAAACCTGACATTTACTATTGATGTTTTTAAAGATAACTGAACATTTTTCTGCTATTAAACTCCATTGTAGCTGTGCTGGAAATATCCGCGGGAATAAGAAAAAAACACCACCAATTTTTTTAACAATGTTAAATTGTTTTACTGTGGATTTCCTCCTTTAACACATGCTTTCTCTGGGCATTACAGTACAATTCTAAATTAAATGAATTCTTTCTAGTTTAGCAGATCACATGGAGCGAGTCATTAGAATAAACATTTTAGTGCCTTGCAACTGTAAAACCGCAATACTAATTAGGTGAAAATTGCTTAAAGTGTGCCATTTTCTAAAATGCAAAATGTGTAGATCAGAATATTCCATTTTGATTAGAGTAGAATTTGATTAGTGCAGAATGCAGTTTTAGTCAGAGGCCACTTTCAATGACATTATGAAAAGAGCCAAAAACACAGTTGTGAGAGGGGAATGAATGAATCATAAAAAGACTGGAAGGACATTTTCACAACAGCATACCAAAGGTAATTTAAAAATCAAAGCCATGAAGATAAATAACAACTGGTCTTGGGGAAATAAACATGTATTACAGAACCAAGCCAATTCATGCAGGATGAAAGATTGGCTACACTGACTATAGAGCTTTATAGACAATGAAACAAAAGTAAAATGCATTAGGATAGCTAGAAAGTGACAGGTTTGGACAGCATTACAGAAGAATAATTTAAAACAGGCAAATAAAAGAAGAAATAAGAAAAAACAAGTTATATAAAAGCATGTTGGTATTAATGGTGATATAGTAAAATGATATATATATATATAATGATATATAACATAACATATACAAGAATAATATAATGTAAATCATAATCTAATGTATAAATAATAAAAAGACACTATTATATCTGAGGTTTATTTATTTTTTTGAAATCATAAACGCATGTGTAGGTTTCTCAGTAGCATCAAAATACAAAAATGTGCAATGTTCTTAATTTGGTAAAAACATTTCAACCAGCTTTTTACTCAAGGTTTAAACATGAATCAAAGATAACTCTAAATTCTTAAATACATATATGGTTGATGTACAGAGCTCATGGACTGAGAGACAACAGAATTTGTATTCAGGACCAATAACAAGGACCTCAGTTTTGTCTATATTTATCTGAAGGAAAAGTTGGCACATCCAGTCCTTGACAACAGCTAAACAGACAGGTAACTTACTGGGATTGTTTGGTTTCACAGAGTGATACAATTGAGTACTGTCGGCATAGCAATGATGCCAGCACATCATATGAGTATGAATAAGATAAAGAAGGCCCAAGAAATGAGTCTTGGTGCACACCACATGCAATCAATGAAGGGGAAAAAACAATCAACAATGTAGATTAAGAATTTCCTGCTTGACAGCTAAGAGGAGCACCAGCCAAAGGTAGTCCCAGAGATACCATCACGATTCCTCAATCTATCAATCAGAAAAGCATGATCGCTCATGTTGAAAACTGCGCTTAGGTCAGGCAGCAATAACAGCAAGTGATCATTAGAAACCCTGGGAAGAACGGTTTCAGTGCTATAAACCGTAGTGATATTTTTGGAAAATGTAATTTCTTTCCACCACCTCCCGAAGGTGCCTCGAAACCATATTCTCATTTTTTTTCAAGAAAGGCTAAACACTTCCCATTTGAAAATAACCAGGTATGCAACCACTGGGGCCAGTGATATTTGCAATAGAAAACAAGCAAGGGCCTACTGCTCCCATAACATCTTAGAGGAATTTAGAAGGAATCATATATAGGTGGCTGGGGGGCAAGCTCATATGTGTCTCCCTGAAAAAGTGGCCTTGAGCAAAACACACAACTCCCATCTGCCCCAGTGGAGCTGCTCAGTAGCCAGTGGTAGAATACTGTGGTGGTACTGGGCAGCTCCCAGGTATGAATGTATGCAGCATGTACAGTACGCTGAAAGAGCGCATATGAAGTCAGCAAAACATCCCTGGTTAAATAAAGGTTACACACTGCCAGTTTGGAGTAGTCTGTCATGGGTAGTGGCCAGAGCAGAAGATCCCGCCCTCCTAGGAGGAGCTCTAGGAACTGAGGCCCATTATTGGGGATTCTGTGCACCTGTGGTCTATCCTGTTTAAACCCCTCTCTGCTCTCATTTCTACAGAAGCGTAATGCATTCACTTGAGAAAAAAAATGAATTAAGGAATTAATGGAGTCTAGCTTACATAATTTGGCATGTAACATGTAACTAATACCTTAGATACCTTACCTGTATTGACCCCGTACTTGAAATCATATAGCACTGTTGATGGGCCAGGCTGATGAGCAGCAGCAACCGTACCTCATGCAGGTGAGAGCTTCTCGCGGGATTTTGCGGTATCTCGTTAATTCAGAAAAACGAGCAGAATATTTTTTTTCCATGAAAACGTCTCAGAATTCTGAGATAATAATCTCATTAATTCAGAAAAAACAGGGCAAACATTTTTTTTTCTCAAGTGAATGCATTAAGCGTCCGTATATTTCAGTGCTTGGTGTTGAGATCCCTCCCTGGAAGACAGCCACTCTGCAAGCCTCCAGTTTGGCCTCTTTTGTTGCGCTTGTTTGTCTTAGTGTAGTTTTCCCAGCTTATGTCTGGTAGTTCTTTGTCTGTGCGTTTTTGTCCTGCTTTTGTCTGTTTGATTTTTGTTGCATTCAATGAGCATTGGATTTTCGACTTTTCTTCAGTAAAGCCTTTTTTAGTTTTTTACTTCAACTGCCTGCCTCTGTCTGCTTCTGGGCCCTAGCCTTTGGTCCTCATTAGAGTATGCAATTTAAATAAGCCTTTACAAGGGGCGTGCACTGAAAGAAGCTATCACATGAACTTTTTAATCCTCTTTGTGTCACTGTTTCTGGGTCTCCTGAACACCTGACCTGGGTAAGAAACAATAAAAATGCATCATTTGCTGTTTGTGCTTGTCTGGAAACCTAAAGGTAGATTACCTATTATCTGGGAAAGGGAACTGAGGAAATTGAACTTTAATTATTTATACAATCTATATAGCACGGGCTGCTTCCACCGAAAACTAATTAGGTTTAGTGTTGTTATCAGGCGGTATGTGTCTCATCATATTCTCAAATGAGACTACATTGGTAATGATGCATAGAGCTGCATCTAATAACACTATCTCCAAATATACTTAAGCTTAACTCTCACAAACATTTCAAGAAGGTCTTAGAATATCAAAATTTCAGTTCAGGCAACATATGAACATAAGAGAACCTATTCACAACTTTAGCTCTGTGGTAATTTACAGGTATGGGTGAGAGGGGAATTTCCATCCATTTATGAACAAGACTGCCTTCTAGGGAGTCAGAAGATGCATGACAGATTCTGATCTCTGCGTCATTCCTTTTAAAAGCCAGCGTGGAAACCTACTCACCTACAAACATAATGTACCGTGTGCATATGTCAGATCTCCCATTTGCATTCTGCCACTAATCCATCTCAGTAAAAATGGTTATTATTCTGTTGCCTGTCAAATGCTGCCCAAGAACAGACACATATTCTTTCTATATGGACATGTCATTGTCAACATGCAGGGCAGAAGAAAACCATTTAGGAGGGGTAGTGAGATTGCTTGCATATTATTCATCCTTTTTACTGGCACAAATAAGCACCTTACACATTCAGTCGTCAAACCCACTACAGCACACATAGACACTATTGCTCTATACACACAAACCGGCACAGCTAATGGACCACCCGCCGTCTTTTATATAACACATGCAAACACCCTGATGTTCTATTACCCACTGCATTAACATGGAGACAGGTGACATCCCTGAACATATAGGACTTCCCACTCCCAGATTATACACACAAAGCCATACACACACAAACACCTGTCCTCCTTCATGAAATTTGAGAGAAGCATGTGATTTTTTTTTTTTTTTGAGAGCCGAAATCCCAGTATGAATAATCTCATCACTAGATGGCACAGACAGGTGGCTGTGTGTAGGCAGACTGGGAGACATACAGAGAGATAACTACCAATAAAGACCCTGGAGCAGAGAAGAGACAACTAGGATCAAGCCACATCAATAGACGTACAAGTGTGTGTGTGTGTGTGTGTGTGTGTGTGTGTGTGTGTGTGTGTGTGTGTGTGTGTGTGTGTGTGTGCGCGCGTGTGTGTCACATGGCTAAGCTCCATCATTCCTTAAGGATCTTGGTCCATTATGCTCTGCTGAGACTGCAGTCAATAGTGTTTAAGATGGATACAATGCAACTCATGGCTGTCTGGCTTTCAAAGGCAAGGGAACCTTGATGCCTCCCAAGGGCATCCAGACATGTGCTTATTTAACCTGACAGGCTGTAAGGACTTAAGTTTGCAATGCTTATAAATTATAAATGCTTCCATGTATGTTGTATGACGGTAGAAACATGATTTTCCTTTGCAGAACGATTTTCAAGCAACCAAGCAATTCAGGTCCAAGCTGTAGGATACGGTTTCCTTGAGCAACATGATTCCCAACTCCTATTATAAAATTGACAAGGCATGGATTTAGCTTAACCAGGAGAGCTGCAACTCAGTGGCTGGTTAATGTGATGATGTAAACTCTTTTATGCATCCCTTTCTGTGATCATGTATTTTGTAGGGATAAATACTTCCAGTGTTTCCACAGCGTGACGCTGATCAAATGCAACACAAGACCATGTCCTTATGAGGCAGTAAGAGCAGCCTGTGTTGTGTGCCGTAAAAAAACTAGTTCAGAGAAAGCAAAGGGGTTTGTCATCAAATGTGTGCCAATGTTTCTGGAGCGCAATTAAATCTTTTTACTGAACAAGATCAAGTTCTTAAAAGGAGCTTTTGAAGGAGAAAGAAGTTGATTGGCAGTGTTTTCCTGTGAAGGCGTTCTTTCAACTATAAAACCTGATCATAAAAGAGCATTAAAACCAGTTTTTATATTGCGAAACATTTACACGTTTACTTTGGTTACTGGTTGTCGGAAGCAATTGTAGTAGCTGTTTCTATCTATATGCCTGGAAAAATTGGCTACAGTAGATATTCTTAGGAATTCTTTCAAGTCTAAAGGACGCCTCCATACATAATTGTGAACATGACTGTCAGCCGAGCATTTGGTGTGTGGCGATGTGAATGCGAGCTATATTGAGAGAGAGGATCCTTTCAACAGATTGTCAGCTGTCAGTTTTGCTCCTCTCAACACATCTGCTTCTGCACACTTGTTATTTACATCTGAAGACGTTTAACAGCGGCAGTGAAGGAAAATGAACTGAACATGAAGAAGCTATTATGGCAAGCATCCAATCTGTAAAACCTTCCTGAAAGCTGTCGTTAGCAATAAAGGTTTGTCAGAGAAAAAAAAAACACTTTGGCTTCACTTGCCAAACACTGTCATCAACAAAGGCTTGAGAAGACTCCAACAATTAAAAACACATTCACAGTGATCTATTAACAGTAAGACCTTGTCATGCATTTGACAACCAAACTGGATGAACTTGGCAAACAATGTCAGGGGTAAGCTACATTTGAGTGACGCATTTTTGTAAATTTAATATATCTTAACAAACATGTCATTTTAAGATATTAGACTTAGAGCTTTGTGTTGATCCAGTGCTAGCTCAAGTGGATTATAATGGAGCTATTAAATCTGCCGCTGGTGTAAAAATAGAAATGCTTTGCCAAGAGGGAGTAAGATGGGGCATCGTGGTGACTCAACGGGCCCAAGTTGCACAACATGTAGTTGCAACACTGTGGGTCTCAGTCTGACTGCTGACCTTTGTTGCATGTCATTCCAACTCTCCCATCTTTGCTAACCTTCGGTCAGTTGTTGGTATTTGAAATCCTTATTGAGAACGTGACACAGGGAACTCACCCAGGCCAGCACCATCCGTTTACAAGAGCCTCAGCAGCGGCTCATTCAGCCCCTGGTGGTCATTTTACACACTGACACTCCATGTGTCAACTCTTATTACAGGATTCATACCATTAGAGCACATAATATCTAACTATTGTCATTGTTAATAAAACTCCCTGCTTCCCTGTTGTCACAGAGGAAAAATGTTTACAGGGAAAGTGGCCTTTTCACTAACATCCCAGATAGCAGACTAACATTGAATCAGCGTAGAAATATAGCTTTGAATATATACTGAATATAGAAATATAGCTTCAACATCAGTTTTGCACTCTGAAATAATGTTGATCCACCATCACTGTTTTATTTTAATCAGTGTCATTCAATCATTGATTTAACATGAAATTAACATTTACACAATACAAAACTAACCCTGCTTCATGTGCAGCAGCCAGTAAAAATACCATGTCAGACTCAGCTCCCTTTAGTCGATATAAACGGCTCTCAATTTTGGGGTCTTTGTGTACACATCTTGTTAATAAATTTATATTTTAATTAATGTCCACTTGAAAGAGGTTTTATTTCCTTTTCTTGAGTTGGTGACTTGTTATCTGAAAACCATGTGAACTGCAGCACCACTTAGTCTCAGACTGAAAGGAGCTGAGACTGACAAGGCATGTTACTGACAGGTCACCACAGAGTCCTGCTGTACATGAAGCAGGATTAATTTTACATTCTTACGGTGTTAATTTGATGCAGTCATTGCTGTTCATGAATGATTCATGAAGACAAAGTGAAGGGAAAGCACAGAGTTATTATCAGGCTATTAATGTAAGTTGTTGATTTTCCAAGTTTCTTTCCGTGTTCTCTATTTTGGCTTTGTTACATCAATCTCCACGCCACTTTTTTTAAACATCTGTAAAGTTGAAATCTTGACATGAAGCGAAACCTAAAAAGAAAACCCCAAGAATGAGAGGCAACAGTGAAAGAGGAAAGGTGGGGGAGAGGGAGGGCAAGACTCTAGATAGATGGAAAGAACTGGGTGGACAGAGAGAGAGAGAAATATTTGCTGTGTGTTTCAGCATCAACGAGTCCCTGAGAGAGACCGTGCTTCTGTCAACCAAGCCCTTCAAACTTTCCCATAATGTATCCTCAACGCAAGCATTGGGTAACACATCCATCCTGATTTCCGACAGCTTTGTTTCCATGGCAACTAATCCGCAGGCTGTGGCAGTAAAAGTACCTTGTGAACTTCTCAATGAGAACAAGTCACTGTGGACTTCAGCGTGGCAGACTGTGCATGTTAATTATATCACAGACCTAGTTAGAGAAATAACAAATAAGCGCAAAATTATACATTTGTCCTCTACCACTTTGCTCCCGGGCGTGTAAAAAAATGTATTTTTAAGTATTTTAAAGGCATGTGACTTCCTTTGTATCACTAGAAAACAATGCTGCCATGGCATACAAGGCATAACTATATGGCGATAAACAAATGATGTGTATGTGTGGTGTGTGTGTGGAGGGTTGGCCAGGGTGCAGGAGACATTACAAAGGACACTATAATCAATCCCTCCATATGAGGGTTAATTACAGTGCTGGGAACGCTCCTGATAGCAGGGGCTAATGGCATGTGACATCAGCCACTGCGAGTTAATTAGGGATATAATTAGATAAATCATCCCAAACTAGCATGGAAGCAGAGCATTCTATCAATTAGGGTGTTTTATATTAGTAACTCAATGTGACACTGTATTATACTTCCCAAGATATAGCAAATCAAGAAAATACAAGGATGAGTATAGAACCAGAGAAACACAGTGTGGGCTCGTTCACAGCACGAGGCCAGTTTTGCTGGAATTAATAGGCTGCAGTGATACCAAATCCAACACGCTCAGGCTAGCAATCAGTATGTTCTTACGGAAATGTAGTTGCAGTATTTTGTGTAGATCCTTTTGTACACCACAGAATGCATAAAATGTCAAGGGGGTTGAACACTTTCTGAAGGCATTGTAGTTCAAGTCTTCTAGAGTGATCCTTCCCATTTTAAAATGTATGAACTTTGAAATGATCTTTACTCTTAGGCTATACAGTTACGGCCAACACTATTGGTACCCTTGCATTTTATGCAGATAAAGTACAATGACTTCTGAAATAATTGAAAATTGAAACAACTTTAGATCTTCACACATTCATCTATCTATTTAAAACAGCACATGATCAAACAATAACAATACAAATCTACCTACAGTAGCGTGCTGCTTTACTGCCTCGGGTTAATACGTCTTGAACGTATTAAGGACACCATGAAATCAGACGCTTACCCAGTGTCAGAGAACTGAGTGTCAATCAAAGGTCATGGGTCGTCCAGCAGGACAATGATCCAAAACACACATCCAAAACCACCAAGGAATGGTTCAAGAGAAAACATTGGACTGTTTTGGAGTGGCCAGTGATGAGTCCTGGGGCCTCATTTATAAAGGTTTCTACGCACAAAAAAGTTGCGTTAACGGGGGTGAAATGTGCGTACACATCTTTCACCGCAAACGTCGGGATTTATAAAGAAATTCTATGCGGTAAAAGGTGCGCACTTCTACACATCCTTTCACCCATGCGTAGAGCTTTTCAGACATGGGAATCAGCGATGCCCGATGGGGAGAGCATAAAATAAAGCTCAGTCCTCTTAAAAACATATTGTTATAAGTGTGCTTTCACAGGGTTTGGGGTCTGAATTCACTTTTATCTGTTAAGTCACAACTTAAAACCTATTTTTATACAAAGGCATCTCTTAACTCTTATTTTATTGATTATTTTACCGGGCCCGGCCAGGATGAAGTGACTGAGGGGGCTGTTAAAAATTGCGAGGGGGCAATTTTTTTTCATAAAATAAAATTCATTGATTTAACCATGCAACAGCCTCAGAAAGGCTAAATAACAACAACATAAGGCTACTGGTTCAAAGTCAAAGAATACATTTATTAATCAGAGACTCACATAAAGAACTGCAGAGGATTTATGAACGATAACGATTCTGTCAAAATCAGCAGGGGGAGGCGCATAGAAACAGCTGTTTGCGGCTTGCATCTCTCTCTCTCTCTCTCTCTCTACAACGGGGGAAATGGAATTAGGGGCTTCAGGCTGAGAAACCGAACTAAGTGATGTGTCTGTCTGTCTGTCTGTCGATCTCCTCTGCTCCGTCTCAGTACTATAGACACCCTAGCATACACCTATGAAAATATTTTTCCATAGATACATAAAGCTTAAACAGACAGGGCAAAAATACAACTGAGGGGGCTAAGTGTATTTTACTCTCTCATATGTAGCTCCTTATGCTCAATGTTGTATAACTTTTAAACTATTTTTAAACTATATAACTAAAGTGTATTAATATTATTAAGGTGTGCTGGATTATTAGGGTTTGTGCGGTTTTCCACAATGTGGCACAGATGCCTCTACTGAGCCCCCAAACAGTAGGCTACACCTTTATGGTGCTCAACCTCAGTGGTGAGCACCTCGATCTCGCAAATTTCGCCTTTCTAGCAGTTTCCGTCTCTCTGTCTTTCCCTCATTGATCGTCCAACAAAGGCTCCTTAACAATGTCGGCATATTCATGAGCTATTTAGCATTGACCATTTATGGATGATTGTGGGACGATACTGGGAGGAGTAGTGGGAGGACACTGGGAGGAGTACACGAGCGCACAATTCACTGCAGGTGGGTATTTATAAAGAGAAGACTGCGTACAGATGTGCACCGGACGGTTTTATAAATCTGAATATTTTCGTTAGTAGATTCTGAGGTTTGTGCTTACGCAATGTTTTAGGATGGAATCTACACAAAGCGTTATAAATGAGGCCCCTGATCTCAATCCCTTTGAGAACCAATGGTGAGGCCTGAAATGTGCAGTTGGTCGAATGAATCCTTCAAACATTGAAGTATTGGAGCAGATTGCAACTAAAGAGAGTGACAAACTGCCAGCAGAAAGGTGCAGGAAGTTTATTGATGGTTACAAGAAACGTTAGGCAGCGGTTATCACTGGCAAAGGCTGTGCAACTAAGTATTAGAAAAGGGTGCCAATAATCATGGCCCTGGCCACTTCTCAATTTTGAAGCCATAAAAGATTCTTTTAATATTCCTTGTTTGATTGTGCGCTGAATGTGTGAAGACTGAAAGATATGGAAGATATGGTCCATTATCTGCATAAAATGCAAAGGGTGCCAGAACTGTAACTTGATCTGTGTCCAGGCAGCCAACCTCCAAAACCATTAACATCACCAAATACCGAGCAACCTTTTCTGAATTAAACATCTAAAACTTGACTCTTGACTCTAATTTAGATTCATTCTGGCAGTCACTCATATCCAGACAGAAAGTGCTGATAAAGAAAATTAAATTAAATCAAGCACACAGAGAGAATATTTGTGAGAAATGTGAGCAACAGTAGGGCACAGATAACCTTAAGCCACCAAATTCAGAAATGTACAGGAAATATTTTTAGCTCTGTGGGATGTCAACATGTTTAAAAGAATTCCCCCTGCAAGGAAAATTATAGGTTATGTAAAGATTAGTTAGCAGTTGCTCTACTGAGAGGTCTAAAAAGGACCGTCTGTATACAGAATGTTGTTGTTTGCTCTTATTTTGATTTTAAGCAGTTTACACATAAATTGAAATATAATGAGGGCTGGATATGTCAGCCAGAAGCGAGTAAAGTGGACAGAGTGACAGCAAGAGGGTGGGATATGAAGAGAAAGACTCAAAGAGGCAGGGAAACATTAAGAAATTCACAGAGGAAAAGAGAGCTGCCTTGTATGTTTTCCTGTGTAAAACTGGGTGTGAGACTAGGAGTCAGTGGAAGAGTGTGGTTAAGGCTTGTGGTTTTCACTCAGCACTAAACATCGCAACAGAGCTCTCAACAAGAAGTAACAGGGGACAACAAAACAGACACTTCAAAAGGAAAGAGGCCATGCTAGTGCCTCAAGTCCTGTTAAGAAGTGCTAGAAAACTAGCATGAGTGACGTTAAAGTGTGTGAAGCTAAGTACAAAATAGTCGCTGAATTGTAACTGTTAAACAAACTGCTTTTATTTCCGATCCTAATTTTTGAGGCCAGCGTTAAATCAATGATCCATCCAGCTTGATCCATATAGGGGAGGAAATTCTCTAAATATATTCTGAAATATAAATATATTCTGAAGTATGTATGAAACACAGTTTTTGCAGTATGGAGAAGCTCCAGAAGCATCTTTATCTTGTTCATGAAAGGCACAGTTCACTGTACAGATACACACCGGTATAAGTGGGATACAGCCAGGAGCGTAGCAAGGAATTATGGGCCCTATGCACAGGACTCTCTCGTCCTCTGCTACATCTAGAGCCTCTTTCAGACATACACCTCGGATATTCTCCAGAGAATCAGGTCCGCACTTTAACCAGAGTTGCCCTTCCACACATATAGCACACCACTGGAGAATGTCAGTTTTGGATGCGTTCACAACAACAGAAAATACTCCGGTTAGTTTAGGCAAGGGGTGGAGTCTGGGTAGAGCGTGAGGGAGACAGGACACGATGCAAAAAGTACGCTGCGGAAATCGCAGTGTTTTCTTTACAGTACGAAGATGGCAGACGAAGTGACCGACTCACTCTCAGTGGCCGTTTTTGCGTTGAAGTCAATATACACTGATCAGTCATAACATTAAAACCACCTGCCTAATATTGTGTAGGTCCCCCTCGTGCCACCAAAACAGCTCTGACCCATCGAGGCATGGACTCCACAAGACCTCTGAAGGTGTCCTGTGGTATCTGGCACCAAGACGTTAGCAGCAGATCCTTTAAGTCCTGTAAGTTGCGAGGTGGGGCCTCCATGGATCGGACTTGTTTTTCCAGCACATCCCACAGATGCTCGATCAGATTGAGATCTGGGGAATTTGGAGGCCAAGTCAACACCTTGAACTCTTTGTCATGCTCCTCAAACCATTCCTGAACAAACTTTGCAGTGTGGCAGGGTGCATTATCCTGCTGAAAGAGGCCACTGCCATCAGGGAATACCGTTGCAATGAAGAGGTGTACTTGGTCTGCACCAATGTTTAGGTAGGTGGTACGTGTCAAAGTAACATCCACATGAATGCCAGGACCCA
>CABFOQ010032128.1:0-15533 GCA_900660455.1 Gephyroberyx darwinii
CACAGCTGAGTTCAGGATGATACAACAGCTGTTTGTGTGTTTTGAGGAGTCCACCAAGGGTTGTGGTCTCTCAGACAGCGGCTGTCACACTGGCTGCACACACACTCACTCCACCCGTGGCGTGGTGGCCTCATCAGCCCTGTTTAAGGGTGTGTCAGTAGAGGACATATGCGCTGCCGCATCTTGGTCCTCCCCGAGCCTCCTGATGCATTTTTACATGCTTGACACGACCGGAGGCTCCTTTAGCCACTCTGTTTTTGGAGCTGGGAACAAAGGTGCTAGCCCCCTCTGCAATGCAGGACAAGGACTGAGTCATCCGGCAACAGTTACAGTTCGTAACTCGCCTCCTTCTACGTCCTTTCCCATTGACCTAAGCACTGCTGGGTGCTCAGCTTTATTCCCCTTGGTTACAGTTCGTAACCCCGTACATAAGACTGACGCACTAGCACAGCAGGCTGACAGCCTTTGTCTTCAATACGAGCGTCTTTGCTCGTATGAAGGAGACAGCAGACTGTATGCAGGAACAACTGACTGTCAGTTTTGTGCCGGCTTCCTCTTGGTGTCAACTGCACGGTTCAGTGAACACAAAATGGCTGTGGTTGGTTTATACTGTTCATCATGTGATGCATGAACTGAGCATGAATCAACATGACCAGGTATTTCTGGATTATGTATGTTATTCAGAATATGCATGCAAAATCATGGAGGACAAATGCCGGCTAGCACGGCATTATATACAGGTGTTTGGAGGGTGGAGCCCCAGCTGATGGGTGCATCGTTGAATTTTCAGTGCTCGTGTGCTCGCACGAGCATAGCCCATGAGGCGAAGTCTAAACAGGTTGTCTACGATCATAGAACCAGAGTTATAGTAACATAACTACCGTTCGCCCCAAGTCCTCCTGGAGTTGGGGTGGGCAAGTTCCTGCAGCAGACCACGCAGGACCATCTGCGCTGTTCTCAGTATCTGTGTTTACAGTGGGCCGCTCCTTCCCTTTATCATCGGTCTCCTTTGATCCCAGTCACTTCCAACCCCTTGACCACCTTGGTTTGAATGCATTTTCTCCACTCTGGGAAGACTGACTGTAAGGAGGCTGTAGGTAACTTTCCTTGAAGCACCCACCCCCAACCAGCAGACCAGACGCGTTCCTCGGTACTCGGGACACACACCACCAGCACCACACCAGAAAAACACTAATTAATATATAAATAAATATACATGTAGACATAAAAATAAATATTTTTTTTATTTTCTGTTACCACAGCCTTTGAAGTTATTTTGAAGCTTAAATATGTTTTGTTGTGTTTCACAGGTTTTTTTCCCCTAGCAATGGTATGTAATTGTACTTCTTGTTCATTAGGTACTGTAGTTATTACTTGATAATGCAATACTGAGCTGCACCATCACCTTTGCTGTATCGAACAAATATTAGTGCAAGCTTTCAAGGTTGTTGTTTTTTCAGACCATGATGAAGCCAGTTATTCTGTTTAAAAGCGGTATTTTAAAAAGATTGTCACTAAAATGCATCAGTACTACAGGAGAGCGACCAACTTTTCTCTTTTAGGTTTTTAGTACCAAGTTTGCCTTTGCATTATTTTGAAAATGGAGACTTTTAACAAACCATTATCAGAAGACGTCCCAAGAATGCCATCGTCTTCATGACACTTGCATGAACCTTTGCACTTTAAAGGGGATGACACTGGACTCATTGGATCATTGATAGAAAATCACCTTGTAATATGGAAGAAATCTTCTGCAGTAGTCGTCCTTTGAAATTTGCAATGCTGCATATTCCTTCACACATTATCCCGATGTTCCACCCGGCCTAGGAGTAACCTGAGCATAACATAAAGTGACTCCCCTTTTCACCACTCCCAAGAATGACCAGTGCCACAGCAGAATGCAGTCCAAACAAAATTAGTTTTATTCCTAAGTAACTGGTAGCACAGGCGTCAATCAATCTATAATATTAACAATAAACTTAACTATCTTCAAAAGAAAGCAAATAAAATACAGACATCTTACCTACCTACATAACATACACAGGAGAAGAAATATCAACAAAAACGGCTTCTTACCCCTACTGCTACCAGGACTGCTTTTTAGAAGAAAAATACTCAGAGATACTTACACACGTGTATATATATATATATAACAGAGATCAGAAGGCTAAGTCACACTATAATTACAATCACTAATCCACAAACACAACACTGCACAGTCTGGTTGGGAGTTGGGAAAGAGAGAGAGTCCAACTGGCATTGGGCGGGTGTCACTTTTAAAGTAGGCGCCATCAGTCACCAGCCATCACCTGAAACTCAATATAAGGGGAAACATAGAACAGCACCGCCCTCAGGCAGGGAGGGAAAACATCACAATAGATCACACAATCACACTCAAATACACATACATATGACAATAGATCACAATAGATCACACAATCACACTCAAATACACATACATATGACTCAGGATCATAACACTAATCATAGAGCTGATGTGGCTCTGGGGCAGCTGGCCAAAAGTGATAAATTAACTCCAGCAAAGTTTTGATTTCGCTGGGCATGACAGCGATGCCTCCTTTTGTGTGCCTTGCCACACAATAGCACTCCAAACCTGTGATAAACACTCACCCCACCCCCTTTCCTTTCAAGTACAAGCAACTTGCGGGATAACCACTGCTCTCCAGTGGGCTTACACGATGACTCATCTGATGAGGAGCACTCACCCGCTTTATGTGTGTGGTGCTTTCAATTCGCTGGGAAGTTGCATCACGTTTTTCTCCCAAATGGTGGGTCCCCCGCCGAGTGCCGAGTCCCCTCTCCATCCAGGAGATTGGTTTGTTTTTTCTAATTTACGGTATACTTTGTATAGGGACCAATTCTGGGGGGTAATTCTGTCAGGAAAGAGAACCATACGCATCATTGGATTGGTTTTATGCACAAAGGAGTCAGGATAGAACCATTAGTGAAAGTCAGGGAGTGGGAAATGTGCGCAGACGTGGGCCAACATCTTCTGGTCCCACCAGCCCAAGACCTGACTGGGCATGGAGGTCCAACAGTCAGCAGTATAATTACTGTGTACAGATCACTGTGTCATGGGAGGCAGGGGGTGAGGCATAGGAAAGAAGCTTGTATACACTGAAGTAACATCCAACACTGTCCAAAAGCATGGAAATCCATAGGAGGAGCCTTAAATATGCCACATGGTACGGTTGTTTTGTGATACATTGCTGCTGCTCTTTTTGCCCATGATTGTTGGTACAATACAGTTTCCGAGCTGCCAAGTCAGCCTTTTTCAAGTCTCTTCGGCCCATTAGATTTAGGATTGGATGGGAAATCAGATGAGACGGTGAGGGCTAAGCGTCGCATCAGTTTAGCGTAGGCGAGCAGAGGTCTCATTGAGAGCGTTGGGAGCCGAGGTGTTAAAGGAACACAAGGGACGATTACATCAGTGACCTGTGTACTGGTAAATGAAAAGACGACTAGTAGTCTAACGTATGGGAAATCTGCAAAAATTACCAGTTTTTTTTTACCAGTTTTGCTGAAGCCTACATGTTAATAAGCAAAGTCAAATTCGGGCCTCAGTGCAATAAAAGTTGAGAACAACAAATTTAAAAGTGATAAGAACGCCCATGATCATCGAAGTCGAATGAGAATGAATAAGTTCTTCATTAACAGCAGAGAGACACCAACATCTGGCCTATTTCTGGAGCTTTCCCAGAATACCTCACTGTCAAATCCCTCTACATCTCTGGATTGGTAGAATTCAATATGCCTTGCAAAATGTCCATACATAGAAACATCACGAAAATAACAAGTAAGCAACCACGACATAAATCATTGCAGACCATTTTCTCTCCTGAGCTGATTGACAAACTTTGCTATTATTCAGACTTTAAAAGGAGCAACCCTGACATCTTTTTTTTCTCCCTGCAGTTTGGCATGGCAGGCATAGAAACAAACACATTTGTTACAGTCAGCGAGTTTGTCTTTGGTCGAAATCCTGTCTTCAGACGTTCTTGGTTTTATTACCGAGGACAGCCGTATTCATTCATCTCGCCCAGGGACTTTCTTCCTTCCTCTGCTTAGATTATTTTCCCAGTGTTATGGAATGGACTTCAAACTTCAAAAGCCTCGTTGCTTTGGCCTGCCCCTCGTCACCACCCCCCCACCCCCAATTATTCATGAAGGTCTTCATGTGAAAGAGAAGAGCGCGCAGAGGGAGTTTGGAACTTATTATCATGACCTGATTAAAGGAACGTGGAGGCTGGCAACACTGCAGTGCAGCCGGCCCCTTGTCAGAGAAGGACCAAGAACTATTCTCAAGTAAAATGTCCAAAGAATGCAATGCCCTTTCATTCGTGCGATTTGTATTTTTATGTTCTTTAAGCGATGAAAATGAACACGCTGTCTTTGTTTAGTCATAAGTGACAAAGAAAAGCTCTAGCATTCCTGAATAGTGACTCGGCTGCTTTCTTACCATTTTGCACCGATGTTCAACAATCATACAGGGAGAAATCCATTGTCGAAGAGTAAGAGATACTGGCTTCTCCACTGGCAGTAGCCTCAATAGACCAGAATACAATGCAGCCAAAAGAGACTCCACTCTCTCAACTGGAAACTTGCTGTCTTGTCTTCACCTACGTGTATAACCTACAGCTAAATGAAACAAGTTAAGGCGTGTTCTCTGGGGGATGTTGGAGGTTTCTCTGGGAAATGTAGGAAATCACTAACTAAAGTAGGAGTAGAGAGGCAAGTTGAGGAAAAGCGGTAAAGTAAATTACATCACTTCATCACAAACTCCTGGAATGCATTGAACACCACAGCTTGAAAATATAGAAGAGTGTATCTGAGGGTGGATTTTGACTTTAAGGAAGCTTTGTTAGCAGCCTATTTTGGAGACAGTGAAAAGGCTCGGCAATGATTAATTTAAGATCCTCTGTAACAAGGCATTTAAGGTTAGCATCCTTATTTAGGTCAGTTGGAACTAACCTAGCCCACCTGCTCGCAAACATTCCCCAGATTAAACAAAGACCAATTTGATATTCAAGCAGCAAAACACCACCTCATGCTCTGAAATAGAAGTACCGTTACACAAAGCGTGATTGGTTCATTGGTAAATATCAAAAACCTCCATTATTTTAACCAGTTATTTAGAGATGAAGGCATAATTCGTTATTCTGGACATAGTGTCAGAATAATGATAACAAAAGGGCTTACTAGGAGCCATAACTCAACTCTTTCTTGTTCCAAATCAATGTTTCTATATTCAGAGTTGCCATTCTGTCTATTGAGCAAAATCAATTATAATTTAAGCTGGGAATTTGATTGTAAACTCTGTTCTTTTAGCTCTGTGGTTGTATATATGTGGCTGTTGTGTAGGTTTTTACAGAAATTCTTAACTTAGAAAAATAAAAACTACAGAAAAATACAGAATAGTATTAAAGTGTCATTAAAGTGTTATAAAACAGTAGGAAAATGATGCTTCAGTGGCAAAAGTGCCCTGAGACGCAGTGTCATCCTCCATGATGTGATCTTACACAAGTGGGCGGATTACTGAGAATCTGAGATGCCCCTCTATTAGAAACCCTCTCTCTCGATCTCCATCCCACTTAGTCTCATTTTTCAAAACGTGTGGTGGGCAGAGACCGGCTGCACGCAGTGTGCTTCAAAAGGCTGTGTTGAGGATTTTGAACCATTTGATGTAGGAGTGGTGTTTTATTTCGACACTTAATAAATGGACTCCCCTCCATGGCTTGATATGGATTTACTGCAGCAGGCCTGCAGCAAGAGCAATGGGATACAAGCACTTTTAATGAAGAGCTGAACTTGACTGTTTTCTTATTTGGATATCTCTGTGCAATTAGTTACGATAACACATTTTAATGTTAGGGGGAAAAAAAATTCTGTTGTAGTTTCAGGATCTCCAGCTGTATCAATTCAGGAAAATTAAATTTGGGAGTTCTTGAGCTTGAGAATTTATAAATACAATTTTAAAAAGAAATTTTTTATGCAGTAACACCATTAAAGTTGAGTTCATTTTGGTGGCATTTTCCTTTAAAAACTATATTAAAACGCATCAAAAACAGAATAAAGACAAAACTTTGCAATATTCCAAAGCTTGGGGAGTTTGGGCCACCTTAAAACTCCCACAAAAGCAAAAATAATTAGGGGCAATTAAATGATAATAACATAATTATACAATTTTCTCACTTCTAAAGAGTTAAAATGAATTAAGTAAAAACACCACTTAATTTAACACCCATTCCATTTTGATAATGTTTTGCTTGACGATCACTTCGACTGAGCCTGAGAAATAGTGAGAAATATATTAGTAAGGGTGAAAAATATTACTAAGGATTACTAACAACCTAAGGCTCAAATCTGAATTATTAACATCCAGCAATTTTAGAATCAATTCTGAAAAAGGTTTCCTGCATAAATCATATTTATTGAGGGGCCGTCTACTTATATAATCATCATTCGGGTCATGTACTCTCTCCCTGTCTGGAATATTAGCCAAAGGTCAACTCGATAGATATTCTTTGTGTGCAATGCTGTTTGTGTGTGTGTGTGTGTGTGCAATGCTGTTTGTGTGTGTGTGTGTGTGTGTGTGTGTGTGTGTGTGTGTGTGATTTGTTCTTCCACCCAACCTTCCTGCATTGGTACAGTTTCAGTGGCAGCAAGCCAGGCATGCAGAACTCCCTTCAGCCAAGCCACCACTCCCATCTGGACATGAAGGATTTCTATAGAGGACACACACACACACACACACACACACACACACACACACACACACACACACACACTGTATGCACTGCACCCCAACTTGATAACATCCAGAGCGCTTAATTTTCTACGACAACCAATTAACTCTGTGTTGGTGGCGAGCCAGCGAGGGGTGGATACATTGTGAGCATATGGTGATCGGGATGAGGATTTCCAAACTTTGATCCCAGGAAAAATAGACGAGGCGAGGCGTCCGTGCAGCTTTGGAAGTGGAAGGAAATCAACACCATATGGTGGAAATGTGGCGCACCTGTCACGCAGAATATTAACATAAAGGAGATAGGGTTGCGGCGAAATGAAGTGGTTATTGAATGTACGTGCATCAGACATCTGTGAGCATAATCGATAACTAAATATCTCATTACTCATATGAACTTTCTATTATTTTGAAAATCCCCCATTTAGAGTTGATGGGACAACAAAAATGACTCTAAATACAACCAAATGTGTGTTATTTCTTAATTGATATAAGAAAATGAAAATACATATGAATGATATTGACATGCTGTACCTCAATTGATATATAATTTTCATCGTTAACAGAGAATAGCACTGATCTAAACTGCACATTGGATAAAAAAAAGTTGGTAGTGGAAGTGATTTTACGCTTATGGTTTGTTGGGAATCAACAGAAGAAGAGCTGAGTAGTTAGCATGAGCAGCGATAGCCACCATGGCTGAACAGACAAAGAAAAAAGTGCCACCTACAGAAACTCTTCAAAAACTTCAGCAAAATCCAAGGAGAAAGACGTCACACACTGTTTGATTGACAGGTGATCTCTGGGAAGTGCAGTGAAGAAACACCACAGCGATGAGCACTGACAGACAAAGATGGATCTGTGACAGTTTTTCCCATGTCAGAACAATCAGGAACTTCAGATTTTTGACGATTACGGTAGTAGTTTCAAATCACAACACCCCCAAAAAGTCACCAGAAATGGAGTTTTTCTGGAAGGACCATGCCCTCACAGCCTGCTATTTTTACACGATAGTGCCCTATTGAAGCTCTGCGCTCTTGACCTTGAGGAAATCACTAAAGGCAAGGCACTATGAGCAACACTCACATGCACCTTCACCTTCAAGTATGCAAGGAAACGCAAGAAAAACACCGGGAGGGCCCGCGCATCACTGCGGTGAAAACACACAAGGGGCTTCGGGCTGCATTTGCCTAATGAACAACCTGATGCGCATTTCCTCGTGAAAAGTCGAAAGAAACAAGACATGGGAAGGAGAGCATAAGATTTTTTTTCTTCCCCCCAAGTTGTGTGTGTGTGCATCTCGGGGGGTGTTCTTTACATTTCAAAAAATATGAATAACTTAAGACTAAAAAGGGAAGAGAGGCAGATTCCAGATGGGAACATGGCCAGAGGAAGGAAAGCAGACGTTATAGGAGAAAGCTGGAGGAGAGAGAGAGACTATAGAGAGGTTAATGAAAGAGAGGAGATAATGCAGTGATCTTTCCTCATTGAGACACATGCAGCCATCACATTCGTTTGAGTAAAGGCCAGGCACTTAATTAACTCACCTCCCATACTACAGATTTGAACTTTCTTGGACTAAAAATAGGGGACATTCAATTGGCTAAGCTATAGATACCTTAGCGCTACCACCCTCCCCCCTTAGACAAAGGAACCTGCTGTGGTGTGTGTTAGGGGAGTATGCGCCGCAGGTATGACATCATTTTCAAAGGAAAAGGTGACTGCCGCTGCTGTTTAAGGATCTCAGGAAACACTTCTTTCCAAAGTGAGGGTCTTCATTTCACATGTTTCTGGAGATGATTTACCACTTATTAACCCTGGGAACAGTTTCAGTCACTGACACCGCCATCATCCACGGGTGATTTCTTTTCTTTTTCCAGAGGATATAAGAAAGGAAAGCCTGCCCGTTATCACACCGGCAAGGGTCAGAAATATTTCGAGGCCTTGAGAGGCTTGAATTGACGTGCACATCAATCACTGTCCACGCACGTGCCATAACTGTAAGTGGGTTATTTAAATTCATTAAAAGGCTGCAGTATGGGCTTCTGTGAAACCATTAGACTTGCAAATGGCATTGGCTTCATGACTCTCAGTACTAATCCTTATTTATTCTGCATATCTGACTTGAAATTTGGCATCCTCCCCTCACAAAACAAGCTGAGTTGGAACGTGCCAATGACGTGCATGCTTGCCGGTGTGTCTCGCACGGGTATTTCCCAGAATGACTTGAAAATGTTGACAGGATGGGCAATTTTACCCCATGCCATAAAGCCAAACCTCCTGTACGGCATGGCAAACACCACTCAGAAGTGTGCCGGGCCTTATATCCAAGATACTGCAGTCATGCTAATGTGCACAGCCTTCTGAATACATTAGCCTGAAAAAAAAACTAGATTTCATTTCCCAGTGAAATATGGTTGTTAATTTAATTTAGTTTCACAACAAACACCTTTCTCACAAAGGAAACTTGATTCAATAGAGGTGCTAATGAATGGTGAGATGTGTTGGCCAGCACTGCTGGTGGATGTTGGTGGTCGTTACAGATGTATTTTTTGCATGCCGGTTTGGAAGAATAAAGGGCGGCAGTGGTTCTCAGTCTAGCACAAGTGAAAAAACTGCAACAAAATTTCCTGCTATACACAGGATATTTGATTTAAGGTTTGTATGTCCAGTTGCTCTGTCAACGTACGTGAGAATTTATTTAAAAAAAATGCATTGTCCTTCATAAAGATATCATGCCAAAAGTAGTTTGTCCCTGCTGTAAATCCTGATTGCAATGCTAAAACAAGCACATCATAGAGGCGTCATGTGCAGCTTGCATAAACTAAAGAGGACAATAACCTCAGACCTAACCCAGACCTGAATGCAGAAAATAACAAAACAAGTTCATTTTGCTTAGAGGGGTATACATCTTATTTATGTGTCTGTCAAATCTCTGTCTTTTTCCACTTCATTGCAGACATCAGACCGGAATTTGTGGCTCATCCCCGGACACCAACACAGTCAGGAGTGTTGTTTTCAGGCTGGATGAAATGAACGACAAGGAAAAAACATGGTATTGCAAGTATTGCAAAAAATGTACAGTATTTGTAAATGTCCAGAGGAAATCTACACTGATAATGGCGTGGTAACATGTAACTGTGCAATGATCAATGTATTAACCTGTATATCAGTCTATTGAAGAATATTGTAACTACACAACAGGGATAAATTCAGAGTGTTTTTGTGGGTTTTTTTAGTTTTTTTTTTTACATTGGTGGCTGTTTGCCTTCTGACAACCACAGTTTACCCACTTTTTATTTACCACTACATTATTGCACACAATAATCTTCTGTAAGTATTTTCTGAAAACCTCTGTTATATATAAAAAGCGTATTTATGTCCATTTTAACAATGCAATGGAAGTACATAGCATCCAAATGTGTACTAAAATAAGTAAGTACTTATATAAAGATATGCAATATGTACACAATGAATAACATCTGGTTAGATAGAACATTGTGGTGTGATGCAGCACCTCCAGCTACTAGATGAACTGTCCCGGTGGGTGTGAGCATGGTCTTGGTCAAAGACAAATGCACACATTACTGACCATCGGTTCCCCGCTGTGGGGAACTTCAATCACACACAAAATCAACCCTGTGCAATCAGGCAGAAGAGATTGCTAATGACTGCAGGTTTCAGCCGGAGGAAAACTGCTAACACCTCGATTTTGATGCCAGAAGCCCTGAGAACACCTGCCATGATTCTCCATTATCGGCCAGTATCTTCTCTTCATTGGGGTGCAGATTTGACTGCCTATGGTAATCAGTCTGGTACTGGGGAGTTCAATTGGATGCTTACAGGACTTCATTTTTAATGCGTTTTCTCAGGATTTTTTTTTGAGAAGAAGAAGATGTGCATATTAGCAGTATGTCTCGGCTTTGAAAGAGGTCTTTCATATGTGAGTTCTCGAAGAAAAATTCGGCTACAAATAGAAAGGCCAAATAGTTGGTGCCCTTGGTAATTGCATTAAATGCCTCAGTCACAAAAACTGCAAAATGTTTAAATGTGGCAAGGGGAACAGTCTTAAAAATCCAAATCCAACCTGCATCAGTAAAGAGGAACAGTGGTGGCAAGTTGAACATCACTGACATGGATACATGGACGCTTCCAGAGGATAGACACCGCAAAAGTACGACCTCAAAAATGACCCCAGAACTCAATCAAGACCTTGGGGTCACACCCAACAACTATGTTGTGAGCTTCACAAAGCTGGTATTTATGGAAGGGTTGCTATTCGGAAACTGCTTGTATCCAAGGGCAGTGCACAAAGACACATAATGTGGTGCAAGGAGCACAAAACCTGGAGCGATGGAGAAAAATAATGTGGTCTCATATAGTTGTCTTTCAAACCTTCTCCTGTATCTGGGCCATCATGTTTGCAGAAAGCCAGAGGAAGCCTTCAACCCGTGCTATCTGTTGCCAACTGTTAAACATGGTGGATGGTAATTCTATGGCCATCTACTGGGAGTCATTAGATCTAATGATTGCTCTGCATGGTCGTATAACAGCCAGGAATATGAGGCCATTTTACAGGCCATACGTGCAAACACTGTTCCCTCGTGATTCCCTTTATTCCAAGATGATAGTGTCCCCATACGCACTGCTAAAGAAAAATCCGAGTGGTTTCAAGTCAAACTCCTTCCATGGCCTCCCCCATCAGCACATCTAAACGTCATTCATGGGAAGCAGATTTCCACCTCCTTCATCCTTCAATGAACCGGAAAGGCTTTCCTTCTTGAAGAAAGGTCCAACATCCCACTAATCCAGTCCAGGATGCAGGAAGACAACAGGACAAGGAGGACTGAGGCACCACTTGTTAGATAGTTGATATTCATATATTGTATATTCATATATTGCATCCTCTCATCCAGTGCTTGGAGAGGCATGACTGAACATATTGTACTTGCTTTCCTAGTAAGCTGTAATTTTCAGAAAAACTGAATTGCCATTGCCATTGCCTTACCAGACTAGTAATTTCATTGTGAGCGTTGCTAACCGGTGAATGCATTTAATGTTGGCCTATCGTTGCAAATCATGTGCACTGTTATATTGTGCTGCCCTTGTAAACTGATTTCCCTTGGGACATTAAAAAGTATAAACTCCTAATTAAAACTCAGTTTTAGACTGTGGTAGCTAACCATTCATAACCCTTCATTTTGTCTCATCATTTCCTGTTTACCTTTGTACAAAAAGCGATTAATATATTTTTTACCCATTTTGGTAATGACATCCATTGAATCGGGGGCAAAAAGGTATGCAAATTGTAAAGACTGGGCAATGAAATAGAAAAATGGGATGCTCCTGATAAAGACCAGCTGAGGTCAAAAGGGTGCTGATTAAACCGCTAAGCAAGCATCAAGCCAGTGTGCGGTCTTTTTTCCTCTTTCATTCACCATCAAAAGTAACACAGCCCATAAACTATCAGAAAAAATCCCTGACCCTGTTTTTCCTGGCACAGATGACATTGAGGAGGTGAATGACAGTTTTAAATCCCTCTTTTGTATCATACGTTATACAATTGTTTCATCTGTTTTTTTTGATATTACAGTATATAAAAGTGCCTATTGGTTCAAAAGCATCAATAGAATCAATAGAATAAAAGTGTACACTGGCTATTTATTTAAAACCTTTAAGGCTACCTTTAGGGCTAAAACTGACTTAAGGTTATTATTAGGTTGTTTTTTAACACTTGGCATAGAATCTGATCTTTCAAAAGTTTGCTACCTTTTTCGCATAAACACCATTGTCTCGAGGCCAAAGGTCTGTATAGACCTTTGGCCTTTGTATAGATATAGGCCTTTGTATAGATATAGGTCACGTATACACAATCAATCGGCCTCTGAATGAAAAGCAGCTGCGGGGTCTTCGGTAGGAATCGCTCAAATGTATCCCAAAGTATGAAGTACGAATACCAGAGTTGTATTGGAAGATTTGTTCCAAAGATTTCACCTACTGATGACAGTAGAAAACCACATTCCTACATCTGAACTTGTCTGACACAATTGAACATTTCATTTCTGCTCCAGTGGCATCAGTGTGCCCCCCCCCATCCCCCATCCCACCCTCTTTGCCCGCGGCATAGTTCTCCAGCTCTTAGGATTTGCCAGCAAAGATGGCCTCCATCAATGTTACTGTCATCACTTTGAAATGTTGGTGCACTTCTTGTCTCAAGATGTTTGCCAGGCCAGATATCCTGTGCATCCAGTCGTGGAAGTGTATTCATACTCTCAAAAAAATAAATCCTATAAAAAAGGAGCTCTTACTGTTGTTATTTGTCTGAACTGGGGTTGATTTTTCAGCCTGTTGACATTCGAATCCTCTCAGATTTATTCAATCTTGCTTTCTTCTTCTGTCACAAGTGCAGCGATGCAGTTGAATGTGGCGCTAAGCATCGAAGGATTTTGTGGATAATGGTATCGTCACCTCACCAACTCATCATTATCATTTATCATCATGCATTATGCTGCAAAACAGCAGTTCAGCCGCATGTGTGTGTGTGCGTATTGTATGACAGGTGGAGAACAGTCCAGGATCCGATAGCAAGATGATAAAAGGGGTCACCTTGGGAGAGTCCTGGACAGCGGTAGAGGCGCTGGAGCCCCCGGAGAATGGCGATAGAGGCAAGCTGCAGCAGTCCTGGAGGATTCCACTGCACAGAGGACAGACATTCACACATGCACACACAATCCTCCATTCAGGTATTTTTGAGCTGGAACATTCAGAAATCATGGGTGGGAATGATGGAGTGTTGCATGCTTGCAAGAAACAGAAAGAGAAAGTGACTTAGGGTGGGGTTTTATTAGTTTAGAGTTGTTATTTTGAATCTTGGAGCATTTTCCCTCTCAGTTCAGTTTGTTTGGGTATACCAGAATGCAGCAATCGCACTTGGGTCCAGACCAAAACAGTCGGGCCGAAACCATTTGTCGTGTTGGGTGGCTTTTGTGTTGCAGTTTCCAAAACAACATTTCCAAACCAACCCCGGGGCGATTCAACTGTAATCTCATCCCACTACAGGAAACATTGTGCTTTACGGTTGATGCTGATCCTCCATGTTTGTTTCACCCAGAAGAAAGTCCTTTCCTGCACCAGATCTCTGCACAAGACGAGACGAAAAAGATATAACGTTGGATGAAGTGCTCACTCACTGCTGTTTAGGAGACACTTTTCACTCTTAAGTTTCAATTTGTCACTTCCTGTGGGCGGAGAAGTGTCCGTACCCAACACCAGAATGTAAAAGAAGGCAAAGAGGGCAAATCTACTGGGTCTCAGGAGATGGGGTGCTTTTCTCCATTGCATTATATTTTCACATATAAATCTTGTGCAGCTTTAAGGACAGAGTGAGTGCAGAAACAGGACAGACATAGACACAGATGTCGCTGGTAAAAACAAAATTGACCGAGTGTGTGAATGAGTCATTTCTTCAATTTGACAACTTCCATACACTCAGAGATAAATATGGATCGCCAAAGTCACTTTGAGTAAAATTCATTAGCTCTGAATTGATTGAGATAGCTATGAAATGAAGGAGGAGGACAAAGCTTCTAAGCGCAGTGTTGATAACTGTCTGTACTCAGAATTTGTTTCCCTCGCCAATGAATACTGGCATAGATGCATCTTGAAAGACAAGCACAATTAAAGGATTCCGGCTACAGTTGGCCAATCAACCCAAATTGGCTACAGCCAGTAGCAGATGCCCACTAGCTTGATTCTCTCCTGCATCCAGCCCAATATCTCAACCCCAAGTTATTAGAAAGAACCCCCAAACTTTTCCTCAGGACCCCTGAAATCCTCTCAAGGACCTTTGGGGGTCCCAAGCCACTGGGAACCTCTGTCTAAAGGTTTTCACTGAAATATATCTGGATGGAACATGCAGATGAATAACATTTGTAAATCCAGCTTCTTCTCGTCTACTCTGCTGTCAGTAGAAATTATTTTAAAATCAGACTTCTCCCGTGTGCCGTCTCACCTCTATAGAATAAATCACATGTGCAAATTTTAATCCTCACCCCCCAGCATGATAGCATCTTTGTCACTTTCCATTTATTCAGGGAGCTTCAGGGCACGGCGCAGTGGTGCATCAATCAGTCCCTGTAGGTCAATTCAGATTAGGGCCCAAAGCAATCTCCCTCCAATGTCCATGCCATCGAATTTCCTCCATCATCCCGGCCGAATCTATTTAAAGAAAAGCTAATGATTAGCCTTCACCTATGTCCAGTTGTATCTGTGGTCAGCATCCCCAATCAAAGAGCAGCACACTGTGGTACAGTCCTGATGTTTCCCCTGGCGGAATCCTAGTACATACCTTCCTAAGCATGGATGAGGGGAAGACCCATTAATGGTTTTGTGTACCATCACCATCCCATTTATCTCACTAGACACCTGAGATGAGGTTGTAAGGTCAATTTGATATCCCTTATATGAATAGGAATCATGATTGCGGGATATAAAACAACTGAGAGAAAGACAGTGTCTGCCTGTAACGCACCTCAAGACGTCCCACAGCACTTGTGGAATAAAAGAAACTCATGCAATCTGCAGCATCTGTTCATAGAAGCACTGCAAGTGCTACCTCTAATTGGCTACCGCTTGCATTATTTAAAAGCCCTATGTCTTATTCACCGAGAGTTGTCCCCTTCAGACATGCAGTGTATGCTTAATATCTCTGTCTTCTTTGCACAAATTAAATTTTTCTTTTTTCAAAAGAAAAAAGCACAGTAGCTCA
>CABFOQ010032134.1:0-15131 GCA_900660455.1 Gephyroberyx darwinii
TGTTGCATGTATACATGTGGAAGGATTGATGGATCTTGAATGTATAAGTCTACTCTATCTGTTGTATGTCGTCCCCTGTCCCTTTGCATTGTATGTGTAGCCCTGTACCATGTCGATATGTCTATGCACTAATACCACCAGGACAAACTCCTCTAAAGCGTTTCTGTTCTCCTTGCTCAGGCGGCAGCAGCTGCAGCCCAGGCCAGCCTGCTGAGGCAGCAGGAGGAGCTGGAGAAGAAAGCTGCCGAGCTGGACCGCAGAGAGCAGGACCTACAGAGCAGAGGCCCTGGAGGTCACTATACACACTCCTCTTTCTTTAAAATGACTGATGCTTCTGCTGTCGGCTCCTCTATACTTGCTATACTAACTACTGAAATACTGAAATACTGAATGTGCATTATGAAAAAGGTGAAAAATTATTTAAACATTTAATTGCAGTAGATAACAATGAAAGGAATAGAGTCACTGAAAAATGAGAGCATAGAAAATAGAGCATATATACAGGCTGTGCAAAAATGTGCTTGTATTCACATGGGGGGAGGGCATACAAGTTCAACGTCAGTCCAGACGAGCACAAAATGACTCCAACATGATTTTATGAAATGGTAAAAATTCATATTAAAACAGTTTTTGAACTGATATCAACGAGATGTTTAGGTCCCGATTTCAGACACCGATGCAGGAAGCAGCTACAGACGTCATCTCGGCTTTCATTTTGCCGCTATGTTTACACAGCTTTTCAATGTCTGTGCAGGCTAGTGTAGAGGTGTGCTGAGGAAACCCGACACCTCCCTTTTGTATTCACCATACAGATGTAGATATGGATGTGTACTATGAACTGCTGACACTATTTCTGTAGCCACACATTCACTGACTTATTATCTGACCAGAGAGCTTTTAATAAACACTCTTCTGCCGCTGGTTATCTGTTTGAAAATAAATACACAGGGCCGCCTCTTATTATGGTATACACTTAAAGATTAATGATTACAATGAATGATCGTCTGCACCCTATAAGCCACGCCTCTCAATTCACCTCACAGCCTTTCTCTCCTAATGTTGGTTTTTGATGCATTACAAACCATTGATTTCAGGAAATCAACTGGAGAGGATACATTAGATCCTTTTTTCCTCATTTTTGTCAGAGCAAGTAACCTATATTCTCAATCTTTCTGTCCGACTGGCATAGTCCCTGCTAGTGTCTGAAGACTGAATAAGGGAGGAGATAGAGGTGATTTCAAAAAACTCTCGACCGATCTCCAAACTTTTAGTCTTGAATGATATTGGATCTGCTTTGGACAAAAACAAACATTGTGCTGCTCTTTTTTTTGCTGATCTGTCAAAGGCATTTTGATCCATTCGCTACTTTTACAGAGACGATGTGGTTTTGGTTTTGATTCATCAGGATGTTGGGGCGGGGACGTAGCGCGGGGAGGGATCATTCAAAAGTGTAAACCGGTAGGATGTCCGTTAGGGGAGATTTATTTGAGGGGAAGGGTGGAGGGGCAGGATTGTTTAAAAAAAATCTGTTGTGGTTTTATGTATGATGCATTGTTTCCCAGGGAGTAAAAATAATAATAATTTTGATATAAATACAAGAAATTAAATGTATTGTATTTTTTGGGCCATTTATTGTTAAATAGCTGGCTAGGTGAAAGTCATTTTTCATTTCATTGTGACTTTAAGCCTGCCAGAGTACTGAACTGACTCCCACACACATCAGGTCAAGTCACTTCAGTGTGTTTTGACATTCTTGACTCAGTATTTAAAAAAAGAACCAATGATCCCCTCTTAAGAAATGATACTGTCTTTAGGGAAAGGTGCTAAAGACCGACAACTGAAGGTATCTCATTTGGAAACTAGCTCTTCCTTTCTGACAGGGTTGTCGTCTCTGTTTCGACAGGCAAAGAGAACAACTGGCCCCCACTTCCCAGCTTCTTCCCCATGAAACCATGTTTCTACCAGGACTTCTCTGAGGAAATCCCCCTGGAGTACCAGAGGGTCTGCAAGATGTTATACTACCTCTGGATGTGTAAGTACAGATGATTTACTACCTCTGGATGTGTGAAGTATGTTGAGATGGTGCACAGCCTGTGGATGAGTTGGTAACCAGAGGAGGTGCTGCCTGTGGATGTATGAGCATTCACATGGTTTTTACGATGCAAGTAACGTACTTTGTGCGTGAAAACACAGAGAAATGTTTCCCCAATGTGAAAGGATTACGTGGAGGAGACGTACCAAGAAACAGGCAGCAGTTTGACATTGAAATAGAAAAGTGAAGGTGTGGAGTTTGAGGTGGTGGATGGCAGATACATTTACCTTCAACTCTGGCGACCCAGGTTCAACTCCCAATTTCCCAATTTCCCATGTGAGTGAAGGAGTTTTCATTTGCCCAAAGCTCCAAAGGTTTTGTACAGTCATTTAAACTTACTAGCAATTGCTAAGAAAGTAATTCCACTGGTCTGGATTAAAGAAACCTCACCTCAGCACCTCAGTTCAAGGCCTCGTTGACCAGATTATTAAATGACAATTAATCAATGACATTATGATGATTGTTGCACCTCATCTTGTTTTGTACAGTATATCAGTACAGTATATCTTCAGGCTGTATATATATATATATATATATATATATACCTTTGTATATATTGTGGATTTCTGATTGGTCTGCATTTTGGACTGGCCTCATGCTGAATGCCTATGGGGGCTTAGGTGAAAGGTCACATGATCTTGTTTCACCGGGTTTGTTGAATACACAAGGTGTGGTAAACACTTATCATGAAGCTCGAAAAGCCACCTATGTAACCGTGTTAATACGTTTACACACCATGGGAGTATTACACAGTGTTCGGACTCTGTGTGATCACTAATGTTATAATGTGCTGCTGGACATAACATTGCCACCTTGTGGCAACTTAAAGACACTGCATGCAGAACATACTGTTGACTGCTTATGATGGTTTCTTGGGATAGTGAGTGTCTGAAGTTAGTTTACTGCACGTTATTACAGAGCATGCACAGTTTAAGAAAGCTGTTTTGTCTTTTGCTCATTGAGATTTGTTTGTTTATCAGAAAACTTGCGGGCATGTTTTGGCTTTCTGAAGCAGGAGATGACCCGTTTTGTCCTCATATCATAATACCTCTTTGATTAAATAAAGTCTTTTTCTTTAGATAATCTCTAATCTGGTATTAGCTGATTGGTATTAACAGCTCTGATTATTGTTGTAGTATTATTATTAGTGTTGGTATCATTGACTCCTCTGTCTTCCTCTGTCTTCTCAGTCCACTGTGTAACTCTGTTCCTCAACCTGCTGGCCTGCCTGGCCTACTTCACCGTGGATGCTGCGTATGGCGTGGACTTCGGCCTCTCCATCCTCTGGCTCATCCTCTTCGCTCCCTGCTCCTTCCTCTGCTGGTACCGACCCGTCTACAAGGCCTTCAAGTGAGTCTCTCCCCTTGAATCTTGCTGTTTTGCTGCAAATCTCTGATTGTGCCCTTTGCACCTTTGCATCTGTCCAGGGACTGTCCCTTAACAATTCATTTTCTGTTGTCCTTTTTCTTATTCTGACCATTTATAGCTTTACAACTTTCACAAGCTATGTTCAATCAGAAATAGTTTTTTTTTTGCCAAGTTTGTTTCTTGTTTTTTTTCCTAAAATGGTCTTAAAATCAATTCCATGTAGTGTTAATGAGGTTTTAAAGAGTCTTCAATGTGTTTTTGAAGTATTAAACAGTGACCATTGGGTAGCAAATGTTTTCCAAAATGGATATACAGCATGTTTGAGTGAAACCCCACACCTGCTCAGTAATGTTTTTTTCTCCTTTTAGGTCCGACAGCTCCTTCAGTTTCTTCTTCTTCTTCTTTGTGTTTTTCTGCCAAACGGTGGTCTTCATCATTCAGTCGGTCGGCATCCCCTATTGGGGTAACAGGTGGGTCAGACTCTACATAACAGCCTGGCCACATTATTTTTACAACACAGGAACCTGTTACAAGGTGGGTTGTGTGGTACAATGGAGGGAGGTGGTCAGACCAAACGATGCCGGGGACAAGAGCTTTGCTCAAAGACGGTAGCAGTTTATCCACGATGGCCGATCACAAAGGGGGGGGGAATCATCATGAACCATAAATTGACATTGACACTGTCAGTGTTGTTGTGTTGTATTGTTAAATTATATTATCAAAAGTCAAGGCCTTAAATGGTCTTGAATACAGTTAAATATAACATTTAAGACATCAATTCAGTTATAGAGGTAAAACATTTTGTGGATGTTTTTGATGCACTGTTCTTCTGTTGAGAAATCCAGTCATATTGTGATAGTCTAAAGGTGTTTCCATTTTCACATTTAAAAAAACAAACAAAAAAAAACTTATATTCTATTGTAACTGGTATTAAAAAGTCTGATTTGGACTGGATTGGTCGATTTTGAGATATTATAATATTTTGTTTCTACAATTGCTATTACTATATTTTCATTAAAAAACAAATCAGTCACCAGAACTATAAATAGTTGATTTATATGTTTTATACCAGCTGCTTCAGGGCACTAAGCACAAAATTAGTTAAATAAACAAACTTTAATGGCCAGTTTCTCTTTTTTCACTCATTCATCTTTATTTTATTTTACATGAAAATATAACAAAAAATGATTATTTAGGTGTTTATCAGAATGAAACAGGATATTCAAATTGGCACATATTCAGTGAAATGTTAGCCAATTTGAAAACATTAATAACAAAATAGCAAAATAAATAAGTATTTTCCCTGTTCACCTGTGGTCCCTGGTCTTCAGTATCAGTATTAGCTGGCCGATAAGCTGCTGTCTCCTCTCATTTTCTGCCTCTGTCATCTCTTCTGACAGACTTTCCATCCTTCAGCCTCTAGCCTGCTGCCTCTCTGTCTGCTGGTGGCTGCTCTGTAAGTTTCTGCTGCTGACGCTCTCTGACTCTCCCTCTCTGCAACGCTCTCTTTGCTGGGTCCTCGTATTTTTAATAAACAATAGTACAAAACAGATGCCCATTATACAAGCTGGGTTGCAGCTTGACGTTCTCAGGCAAAAATCATCACTGACTCCTATTTTCTTAATGTAATTAACAAAAATATAAGAGATGTTACTAAAACCTTCAGCTATCATTTAAAATATAATATAAAATAATATCCCTCTTCTTTCACCTGTTTAATCAAATCATATATTATTTCCCCAAACAGATCAAGTGCATTTATTAGGTCTTAACAATTAGGTCTGCCACAAAAGTGCAAATGGACACAAACAATTCAACATTTTTTTTTTTTAATCTCATTGTGGCATTAAATATGACCTTCAGCTTTAAAATAATTGTTGTCTGACCACCTTAAACTCACGATGATCTTTGCTTGACCTCAGCGGTTGGATCGTCACGTTCTCCACCATCCGCAGTAACAAGGCAGTGGGAGCCATCATGATGGTGGTGGCCTGCTTCTTCACCATCTGCGCTGTGCTGTCCGTCATCCTGCTCAAGATGGTGAGGCTTTTTAAAACTTATTTTTTAATGTGTTCACTATGTTTAATATGTGCTGCTGCGACTCTGAACTGTTTTTGTATTGGCCTAATCTGTGTTTTTGGCCTCGACAGTATGAATTTTGTTTGTTGTTGCTTATGGTGGCCTGTAATTGACAAAAATAATAAGTTGAGATTTTCACAATAAAATGAGTAAGCTAGCTAAATTGCTTAAAATTGTCTTGTTTTGAGAACAAAATGTGTTTGAATGCTGGAGTTTCGAAAGCCAGTAATCATTGAGTCATGGGTATTGATCATCGACCTTATCAAACCTCCCCCAAAATAATGCACTATGGGACGGTAAAAATCTTTAATTGTTCATGGCAAATTATTTTGTATTTCTCATTTCTCAGGAGTGAATTAAACCAAACGTGAGCGCTAGTTGTCCCTTACCCTCCCTATTGCAACCACCCCCAGAGCCATTTGCTCATGACCTCTTCCTCCTCAGGTGCACAGCCATTACCGCCGGACCGGGGCCAGTTTCCAGAAGGCCCAGCAGGAGTTTTCCCAGGGCGTCCTCACCAATAAAACCTTCCAGTCAGCCGCCTCCACAGCAGCCTCCTCCGCTGCCCAGGGAGCCTTTCAGGGGAACTAATACAAGACTGGGCTAAACTAAACTCACTTTAACACGGCAAAGCTAGGCTAGATCAAGGTCTATAGATTATCAGGTCTAGATGACACACTAAACCAAGTCTCCTTGCTGAAACTTTAAGGGAATTTAGGTTTATTGAGATCCGCATTGGCTGGCACCAAGGTTACACCCACTGGAAGTTGTCGTGACTCTGGGGCCAGCACCGGTACCAGAAGTCCTGCCTTTTGGATCTAGTGGCTGTACTGCAAAGCATGACCCTGTGATTTATAGACCTTGAGCTAGGTGAGGCTGTGCTAATAGCCCCCCCTCCTTCCACCCCCCCACCACCAAAACCAATGCAACTCCCCATATTAAATTTGCTTTTCATATCCAGTATATCCCCCACAGAGCCCCAGGCAAAGGTGACATCTTCTGGCCCTGCTGGGGTCAGGTCTCACACCAGCTACAGGGCAGTCGAGGGGAACGTCCCTATCAAGTGCATTGTGGGACGGAACGCATGAATGAAGTTGACTAATTGCTATTTTAGTGTGTCTTGGCTTTGTGTATTTTGTGTGGCAATGCTCTTCAGTATAATGTGTGTTTGTGCACTTTCTCCAAGGCTCTGGAGTGTGTGCGTGTGTGTGTGTATGTGTGTGTGTGCTGGCATGCGCATGTATGTGTTCATGTGTGCGATTTCCTCACCAATGGTGGACCCTGATTCTGTAATATAAATAAGATGAAGTGCTTCTGTTTGTCAATGATCGACGCCTTTTTCCGTCTTGTATAGTATTTGTGTTGTCGTCGCAACCTTTTTTCGTCAACACTTCTTCCTTTAATTTCAATGTACACAGGAAGAGGAACGAGTGATCCCAAAAACGGGATGTACAGTAGCTGAATGGAGGGAATCGTGTATGAAGTTAATCATAGTCTGTGTGTAGCTTCAGAGGTTTGGGTGTTATTGTTACTGTAATTATCCATTGAAATGCACGATCATATAGCTTATTCATCAAGGGAAAAACAAGACATCGAAGTGCTCAGATTTACAGAATTTCAAAAGATTAAAGTCCCTATCACTTTCAGGTTGAGGTTTTATTTCGTGTTTTAAAAAAGCGTGCCTTTAACTTTTAGAAAACAAGATTTTGCGTGGATATATTGAGAGACCAGTGTCACATGTTAAAGTGAACCTGCTGCCCTCCGATAGTTTTGTCTTCTACTCAACCAACAGGAGCAGCACCCTTTAAAAATATATTGATCAAATATCAGCTGGGATTGAAGTGGCGGTTTCCATGTAAAGATCATGTTTAGAGAGAAAATCCAAATGTTTCCATCAATGCCACAACTACGTTTAAAATACAGATTGTACAATGTGGATTCGGCTTCAGTGTTGACCCAGTTCAGTTACTAAAGCATCAATCTGGTGATTTTTTTTTTTAATCAACAGTAAAATCAAAGTATAGTTGATGAAGCGGTTTTGACCAAATCCTTGAACAGTGCCTTGCTAGGGAGTTGTTTTCTCGTGCTCACTACCATTTGTCATTGGTTCCTAAGGTAACCAGAACAATATATTAACTGGGAAACGTGAAAAATATCACAACTCTAAGGAGATGTATGAATTACACTGAGTAGGGAAACAACAGTTTAAAGAATTTGCTTTGATGGGCTGAGTTAATTCAACCCAAAGCCTTTTCTGTTGATGTACCACTAACAGTCGATGTGCTAGTGGTATTAGTATTGGCTAGTATTATTTTTCATCTAGGTTTTGGATCATTTCAATGCTGCGGTGCATTCGGACGGTGTCAAACGTTTAGAATAAGTAAAAAAAAAAAAGGTCTCAGAACCTGTCTCAGAGTTCACACTGCTCTACCGGATTTTGACAGACGTGAATATGACCGGCGAACTGGGCATTTAATCCAAAACTTCCCAGTTGTATTTTCAATTTGGAATTTCTGCCAGTGTGGATTTGATGACACTTTCCTTCCGTTAAGCGGTGTACCATTCTCTCAACACAGTCGGCATGCAGCTACGGTGTTGAAATGATCTGCAGTTTCATGATTTCATTCAGTTTGTAATCGCTCGTTTAAGTTCTGGACAGTCTTGTGCCTGTACCTTCCACCAAGCTCTAAATTATTTGTCGATTGATGTATATTTTCTATGTGATTTCTTACATTGGAAGACATGCAGATGTTTATGTAATGTATTGTTTTAAAACATTAGTTTGGACGTGACGGATATTAGCGGTCCTAAACAATAAATGCTACTTCAGAGATAAGGATGTGACGTTCTAGCGACAGATAACTGTTTAATGTAATGTTCAATGCTGAATCTTTACATTATTTTTTACAAGATTTGTCTTTATTCACACATCTCTGCATGCGTTGTATTGGGAGGACAGAATTCAGTGCCTTTTGTATTTCAATACTGAATATAGCATCTAATAAAAATGCTTTGCTTTCATGGAGAACTGTAACTCTCTTATGTTCTCATTTTGATCTTTAGATGGTAAGCATGAAGACATTACATGCCCCATGTAGAGATGGTTGGAGGAGAGGTGCCTCTGGGGTAGAGGCACCATTATCACCATTATCCACCATTATCATATGAAAAGATGGTTGATAATGTTATGAAAGTTTTACATTAATTCTTAATATTTTTCAGCTTTCAGTAGTTACATTTTCAAATCTCGTTTTGACTTCTTTTTTCATTTTCATTTCATTTGGTTGCCATTTTGTTTAAGTTACCACTACCAACATGAATGAGTGAATTTGAGTGAATCTAAAAACATCAACAGATTGAAAAACCTACAAAGATCATCATCACAATCATCATCATGTATATGGTGTATGGTACCCTCTAATAAGCCTTAATATGCCACCTGCAGTAGATTTGTTTTGCCCATGAAAAAAGGTCAGGTACACTTTGTCCCTATACACACCATTAGTGCGCACTGCCCCACATGGATGGATTATGGGGAAATGGTATAGGTATCTGTGTTTGTGTGTACGTGTGAAGTGCAGAGTCAAAATCAGATACATCTTTCTGGTCTGTTAAAGCTCTAATCTCCTTAACCACCAGGAATGTTAGAATACCGGAAATGAAGTTATTTTTTGCATTCTTCACAGGCAGACGCCAACGATCTCCTGGTTGCTCCTGGAAAGTCCCTAGCTTACAATAACAAGGAGCTGTTACACCACTGCACCAGAGAATACTGCTATTAACAGTGACTTTTTTTCCTGCTGTTTACTTCATCCAGCTGTTTATCCGGTTTAAGAGTTAGGAATCAAAGCGAAAGCAAACTTCAGCAACTTGTAGCGGAGGGTTACTGAGTGAGAAAATGGCTTCTCAATTGTCTCTCCGCAAAGAGGATCTCTCTTGTCCCGTTTTTTGTCAAATCTTTGCGGATCCTGTCCTCCTCTCCTGTAGCCACAGGTCCTGTCTGCAAGAGTTCTGGAGTAGGAAGGCAGGTAGGGAATGTCCAATCTGCAGGAGAAGCTCCTCAAGGGGCAAGCCACCTTGTAACCTGGCTCTAAGAAACCTATGTGAGGCTTTCTTGCAGGAGAAAGTCCACAGTGCTTGCAGGGTATGATGTGCTCTGCAATCTGTATGGTGAGAAACTCAAGCTCCTCTGACTGGATGATGAACAGCCGCTGTGTATGGTGTGTCACCTCCAAAAGACATAAAAGCCACGAGTGTAGCCCCATTGATGAAGCTGTCCAGGACCACAAGGCGCAACTTCAGAAAGCACTGGGACCGCTGAGGGAGAAGCTGAAGGTCTTTAATAGAGTGAAGGAAAACTGTGATCAAACGGCAAAACATCAAAACCCAGGCTCAGGACACGGAGAGGAAGATTATGTCTGAGTTTAAAAAGTTTCACCAGTTTCTAGAAGATGAAGAAGAGGCTGGAAGGGGAAAAGAAGAGCTGAAAGATGAAGGGAAGGATTGATGAACTTGAACAGAGAGATATCAACACTTTCAGACACAATCAAAGCGACAGAGATGGAGCTGAGAGCCGAGGACGTCTCATTCCTGAAGAGCTTACAAGGCCACAGTGGGAAGAGCCCAGTTCGCCCCTCCCCGTCCCACAGCCGGTTTTGGGAACACTGGTAGACGTGGCCAAACATCTGGGCAACCTTACCTTCAGAGTCTGGGACAGGATGCAGGAGATTGTATCCTACACTCCCGTGGTTCTGGACCCCAACACCGCCAAACCACATCTCATCCTTTCTGAGGATTTGAAAGTTGTGAGGCTCGGTGGAGACGGACAGCAGCTTCCTGACAACCCAGAGAGGTTTGATAAGTGGCCCTACGTCCTCGGTTCTGGGGCTTCACCTCGGGGACACACGGCTGGGACGCCGAGTCCACAATACAAATTGTGTAAAAACATGACTTCTAATGCACTAAAACAATGAATTAATACACAAACCCACATTTAATGTAATTACTAATACATTTTCCTGATGTCATGAAAAAACCTTTATTTTATTAAACCTTAATTTTGACGATTTTCATGTTCTAACTTAAATTCAAGGATTGCATGGTCCTCTGTGAGGGGAGAAAATTGATGACTCATGAAACCCATTGAATTCAAAAATTTCCTAGTTACTGAAAGTTGAGCTTTTGGAGCAGCAATTTTAAACTAGATTCATCTGGTTTCTTAGAAGTCAGAACAAGAGGAGCTGAGTCTTTACTTTAGGTAACAGTGTTAAGGTAACGCCATAGAGTAATAGTAAGCTGGTAAGTCATCTATTCAGGATTTAACCTAAACCTTTTGCAGTATTTGATATTAAATGTATGCCTTATTAATTTGTACATGTCGAAAATAATGCCCTTGTTGTGTTCCAGTACCTTCTGTTTTCCACCCTCAGTACATTAGTACACAGTTGCTATTATACTCTACCCCTTGCTTTGAAGCTGAGTCATTTCCTCTTGTGTAATGACATTATTATGCCAATCTCCTGGTTTGGTGGAGATGGAGGAAGAGGAGGTCCCCTCTGAGTAATAATAATAATGAAGTGGACAAATTTGCTGTTTGGTGAATGGCAAAGGCATTGACTATCAGATACTCTGTCCCTTTTAGTCAGTACTACTTACTCACTTCCTTAAGTATTGCTGAATTGAAACATATTCCTTCATGCCAGAGTGATGCAATAAAAGATGGAAAACAGAAACACACGTCTCACACTGATCAATGGGTCACTTTGAATTGTGTTTTCATGTGTCCTTTCGACAACAGTTGACAAAAAGATGACTGGTCTTTTTCCCTTTTAGCTTTCTTTTAACCTTGTGTTTGGAGGAAGACAGGATGACAGCTGACTCAAAGAAGTGAGGACAACAGATGAGAAAAGGTGATTTGGATTCACGTCTTTCAGTCACTGTCCTCCGATCTGTTTTAAAGAGAGAGGACACAAGCTAAAGAGGACAGGCAGACTTTTGTGACCACCTTGAGCCTGACCCAGACACCGTCTGTGGGGAATCTGCTGCTTCGTCCATCTGTCGGTCTGTCTGCTGTCTGTCTGTCTCCGGGGTTCGTCTATCTGTCTGGAGCTAAGAATAGCACCAGCCTCTTCCCATCAAACACACAGCTATCAACAACTGGGCCAGACAGCACAGCTATCTGAGTGCACACACACTATGGACGCCTACCATTCTGTCATTCAGAAACACGCCCACCAGCATCACACAAACCTCAAGGCAGATTCTCATGATTCCTTGCTCCAAATTAAACCAATCCAGGTCTTAGTGACCTTGTTGGTAAGTGAGTAAGAAGAGGCTTTGTTAAAGGTGCAATGTGTAGCATTTAAAATGTACAACTGTGATACCTTGGTACAGTTACAAATAAGTATAAACGAGACCATGGTGGAGACATTTGGTAGCCTCTATCCAGTGCTTGTGTTTCTCAAAATTAAGACTACATTTCCCATAAACCCTGTGGCTTCCTGTCGCAAAGAGGATGCTGCTACTTGTACCCCCTCCCCATCCCTGGCCTGCATCCAGGTACGTTTGTTGCATTTGATTTTTGATTAGGCTTTCACTTCTTCCACCACCTACCATTGGAAACTTAAGCTCTGTTTGCACTGGAAGAACAGCGCCCTCTTTCTGTTTTGTGCTGTAAAGCAATCCAGGAGATTTCCTATGAAATCCTGGCCCTGGCCTGTAGAGGCTGCCGATCTTCTTACTGATGGTTTCATTTGTTTACAGTAATTGTACTAATGTCTTAAAATGAATGCGGTGATAATTGATTGATGTTGAAATGCTACACATAGCCCCTTTAAAGCAGCGCTGTATGGTTGCACCATTCTCTGAGACCATCCAGGACTGAAATTGACAGCAGCCACTGGTGAGTTTTGGTTGTGGTTGGTCTTTTAATTGAGCTAAGCTGGTATTTCTGTTCTAGTTACTACTCTTACAGCGAGGAAATGTAACTGGTGAAATTCTGGAGTTTGTAGGTGGGCCACGGCACTCAGAGCAGTCGGTGTGTTATCCTTGTTTCAAATATCTATTTAAAAGAATGGGGTCGCACCCAACAGCGAGGATATTTTTAAGCATTATTTATTTTATGACAGGCAAAACATTTTCAGCACTCTGGCCGTCATCAGTGCCTGTGGATAAGAGGTCCACTTCTGTCTTATATAGGGTGTCTGTCCATCACACGTGATTCAGTTCAATTAAACAATAGTGACTTTGAAAATTGTCGTTAAGTTTATATACGTTTTATACTTGTGCAGATAAGTGAAAAAAGTAGCAATCAATGTTTTACACATTTCTTACACAAGTTTACTGCTGTTATTCTGGCCCACCTACATGTTGTAGCAGTATTTGTCCAACAGATGGCAGGAGAGAGGCCTTAGAATTAGGGTTAGAATGATCCTACCTGGTAATTTTTGGAAAAACAGACTAAAAAAGAGCAAGATGAATCTGATCCTGGATTTCAAAAAATTAGATCAGAAAATTGGAATCATTTTGATGCAGTTTAAAAGTTTTGGGGGGAAAAAACTGGGCTCTGGAGGCTCAAAATGTCTCTTAAAAAGTCATCACTTGAAAATGTGACTTTTCTTAAAATGAGAAAAATATCTTAAAATGAGAAAAGAAATTTGAGTAATATATAGCAACGTGGAATATCTACTCAAATATAGTAGCTAGTATTTGTAACTAGTCCCCCTCCACCTCTGGAATTTAATCTTTTAACTTTAACTTTTTACTTTTTCCATTTTCTTCTCCTTTCCTAAAAGAGGATTTTTACAAAGTGAAACAGAATGACATTGCTCTAACACATGATGTACATGAGCAGATGATGTTCTTCTATGTTGAGGTGAATTGGAAGTCAGCAGTAATGCCACTAGAGGGAAGCACGGCTGTACTTTAAGTGCACTCACAGTGAAGTGCTGACTCACTGTACTCTGACAGAGATACCTGCAGCACAAACCCTCATGCTGTATCTTCACACTGCTAGGCTATCACACCATATTTTCACCTCTGTTTGTCTCTCTCTCCCACACACACACACACACACACACACACACACCTGAGTACTACAGTAATTATCCCAGTAACTGCTATAGTCATATACTTAACCATCTATTTGTCATTATATTGGAACATTTAGCTTTGGCCAATTCATCAATGCCATTTTAAAATCGGGGGGGGGATTTAGACATTGCAGCAGCAAGTAGTTGTAGGATACAACACAAGAGAAAAACACATAAATATATTTATGAGTCCAAGGCCCATTCCATTAATATAAAACTACATCTTTACCATCTCTGTCCATGTAAACTTTGATTTAATGTGCTATCCCCACACCTGCCATATGTCAGATCAGTGATAAGTAAAAGGGAGGCTCAGGCTTCCTCCTCTGAACTGGGCCTGGACCTCCTTATTATCCCCTCAGTGTGGTGCTGACAGTTTACGCTGAGACGCCCTCTGTTACACGCCGAAATGTGCCAAGCTCAAGGTTAACCAGGAGGAAAGCTGAATTAGGAACATTTCTCTGAGAAGAACAAAGCTATTTTAAGGCTGGTCTGCACACACACTCTCTCTCTCTCTCTCTCTCTCTCTCTCTCTCTCTCAGCGTGTGTGTGCATACACTCAGGGAATTTGAATAGAAACTGCCCTTTCATTTTCTACAGCTTGTTTTAATAAGCCTTCCACATTCACTGCACAAGATTGACGAGGTTCACACGTCAACTGAATCTCAAATGGAGAATGAGTGGGAGTGGCGGTGCTAGGCTAGCCTGGTTGTCATCTTAAATGCCCCTCTCCAGTTTTTCGTATAAATCCTGTGAGACTATTTTAAACTTCAGACTGTTTTAACATCACTGCCTGTTTGACAAGGTCGGAAATTACTGTGATGCTCCAGCTTGTCATTAGATTAATGTTATGAACATCTTTAAGTGTCCAAAACAGCAATGACACACTACATACTGGGGCTTCTGCTTCTGTTTTTTTTTTTGAGGAAATGCAATATAACCAAACTGTATTATGCTATAATATATCAGAACTATATTTAAAACAGAGCTTAAAGCCAGATAACATTTGGTAGTTGACAACCAGTCTTGTGAACTATTGAACTATACATACATACATAGCAAGTACATTATGCTATATAGTGTGCACTTGCAACGCCCCACATGCAGTCAAAATATGTGGATGTGTGTGTGTGTGTGTGTGTGTGTATGCTTGTGTTGGGGTGGGGGCTTATTGTGCTTGAAACTCTCCCTTATTAGGAAAAGGAAAAGAGTTCTGAGACACTGACTTGAGATCAGGTAATGGGGCTCTTGTTCCATAGCCTTTAGGAACAGTTGTCAAATGCTTTGAATTGTAGAAATGTGTAATGGAAAAAAAACAATCTTCCAATGTAACTGTACTAAAACAAATTGCTGCGACCAGAAACCTGCTGGCCTAAACAGTTTAGTACTACAGGCAGTTCAGACGTGCACAGTTCAACATGGACCAAATAAAACCCCTACAGTCATAGGCTTTTATTTTGAAAACTACAGCCGGACGTATTTTTGAAATTCTTGCTGGCTTG
>CABFOQ010032141.1:0-12864 GCA_900660455.1 Gephyroberyx darwinii
ATAATCACAGCCAAGGACATAGATATATTTTCTTACATTCATAATTCCAATGTAACTGAGTGTTAGATTTATAAGCCTTACCTATAAATTCACTTTATTACTATGCATACTGTCTATTGGTCCATGCAACAAATCCACTTAGGTGCTACCAGCACGCTTAATGTTACATGAGGGACAGATGAAGCAAGCTCTCTCAGAAGCCTATCTCTCAGTCTAACCATCTTCAGTTTAGATGGTGAGAAAATTCATCTCGAGAATTTTTGTTGTTTTGTTGCTCAGATTTCTTCCAAACGCATTTTCTTAAAGTCTGACCAGAATTACATAATGGTGTGGGATGCAAAGACTAAATTTATGTTATTTGCTTTGCAAATGCTAATGCAAAGACTGTCTTAATAGGCAAAGGCTCTAGGAAAGGTCCATGCCAGTTTTTGCAGTTAATGTTCATATAATAGCCATTGTATTTTAGCACTATTTTTTTTGTACATGTGAAGAGTTGCATTAGAAGTATTGGTATAACATTACTCCATGACTTGAATGTCAGTGGCAACTACTCCATCAAATGAAAAGCCCAGGTAGAAGGTGACATTTTCATTTCCATTTGGCAGGGAGGCAGCATATTGAGGACAGATCCTGATCTTGCTGTCTCTGGTTGTACCTTTGACAAACAAGTTTCCGTTTTCTGTCCATCCTTCAACACGTTTCAATGACTGTACAACTTCCTTGGTTTTCCATACTTCCCCTCCAAGCCACTTCAGCTTTCTGTCACTTAGAGTACCTTTAATGTGCTTTTCGATAGCAGTTCTGTGGACAATCTTGTTAAGACCCCGTGCCTTTGCCAGAAAGAAGTGGGTCATCATTCTGCTTTTCCTTGGAGCAGCAAGTCGACTTTTTTGTTCAAAGAGTCTCCGAAGTGCATCAATGGCCGATACAAGAATTTCACTACTGGCAGCATTGAGTTCTTCATCATTTGTCTCAGGCCAAAATAGAAGGGAGAGAAGAAAGAGAGCACTTGCTGATGATATGTTTCTCCCCTTTGTATTAAATCTCATGCTGAGCTCTTGAAGCTTTTGAAGGGACAGTAGCTTTGAGGAGCCAGGTAAAGTACAGCTAAGAGCTACTTGACAAAAGATGAAGTTAGCAAGATCTGTCTGGTCAAGGTCATTCCTTTTCAGTTTTTCTGGGTACATGCCAATTATTGTCTCAAGCTTTTTTCCTGCTCTTGCTGGTTTCTTATCATAAAGTAATGAGAGGATGGATGTAACATTTCCTCCACCAAGCTGGTAAGTCTTCATCTGTCTTTGGAATAGGGTAAGCTTTTCAGATGGACAGACTATTTCAGCATTTTTGCTTTCAGTCATTTGGTTGCCCTCATCTGTTATACTGCAAAAAAAGCCAGCATATACACGACTCTTCTTTGTCAGCCATTCCCTAGGATTGTATACTTGTTCTGGATCTCTTGCATCAAGCTCCTCATCCTCTTCGCTGATATCTGTTTGGAAGTAGCTGAGGTTCTCAGAAATGCACTCAAGTGTGTGGTACAAGCTCTTGTGTAATCCTTTCAACTGATGATGAAACTGCTTCCAGGGTTGGTTGACTTCAGCTGGTATGTATTCTGTCAACAAGTACTTCATCAACTCAGAATTTCCACTATTGGTTGAAAAAACATCTACCACTGACAAGAATTTTAACAGCCTACAGCCAACATCTACTTCCCCGTAGTATGAACTGTTGAGACTGACGGTCTCTTTCTTTGGTGTATTTTCTGAGGCTCGGAAGGCAGAAATTCCTTTGAGAGCAGTGCCAATGATTTCAATACACTTTTCAGGCGTTGGTTCTTTTTCCTCAAAGGTGTCATACAAGTGGTAAAACCACCTCTTGTAAACTTGTCCCAATGTGTCGAGGACAAACGTATCATGTGGAAGAAGAGATTTTGCTTCCTCTGCCCATTCTCTGGCTTCTTCAAACCTTAAATTTGTGTAAAGCAGACGGGCGAGCTGTTGTGCCACAAATGCATCTTTTCCCAAAGCTATGAAAGCTGCTTTCATGAGATCTACAGCTTTCTGAACACCATCTGTTTCAGCGCTGACATGCTCAATTAGAGGGGAAAATGTTGTGTCCTCAGGATCTCCTCTGCTTTTTTTGTTGCGTCTGATGAAAAGCGTTCTGATGGACCTCAAAAACTCATCTCTGCCAAACCTGTGATTGATCAGTAGTTTGTCAGTAATCAGGTCCATGGTGATGTCACTCTGAGGTCGTTGTGCAGAGAGCTGAATCAGGATTTCCTTTGCCACCAGTGGATGAATTATCCGTATTGATGAGATATTTGTTGAATTTTCTCTTAGGTGGATGAAAACAAGCCTGGCCTCATCACTGAGATGATCCACAAATGCATGGTACTGAGTTCTATCCACCTGCATAGCTATGCCAAGGGACACCTCACAGTGTGACACAGACATGTACGAGTCATGAACGTAGCAATTCAAGAGAGCCACAAATCTGATGAGGCGAGTGATAGGTGATGAATGATCAATTTTAAGCAAAAGGTTTTTGACGAAGTCCTCAATGTAACTTGGCGAAAACTCTTCACTCATCAGCACAAATGTGAGGATGAAGTCTGGTTCAAATTGCAGTTTCAGTTGCTCCATCTTCTTTGAGAACAAAACCTTTTCCACATGTGTCAACTTATGTGTAACTGCTACTGTTTGAGATGGTGATGCTCTGCACATTCTTTCTGGATCATGTGACCTTTTGCAGATGAGCAGGATAAAGCACAACACAGAGGGACTTATTTTTTTGGTTGCAATGACACTGCCAAACTCCCGCCTGAGATCATCTATGTAATCTGAATTGCAGTCCTCCAACAGCAAGAGCAGTGGCAGACAGTTGTTTTTGTCTCTCTCTTCATATTCCCTCAGTCGCACTGCATTCTCACACACAGTTGTAATGTCCTTAGACTGTTTAACAACTGCACATCGTACTTTTGTCCTCCAACTCCAGAGGATCTGTCGAGCCACTGTACTTCCACCGCTGCCAGGATGATGATAAATGTTCACAATCTCCATGGATCTTACAGCTTTTTCACGATTCACTATGCTCTCTAGAATTGTGTTTGCCTCTTTGTAGGAATCTCGCTGTATGATATTGCCACATCGTTGTTTGTCAGCAAGCCAGAAGTGAATCCAGTCTATATTCCCACCTCGATAGAAGTGCTGTTCAATGTGGTTGATTTCATCTTGGTCCATGATCTCAAGTTTTGTTTCATCACACTGGTCAGCACTGATGATTTCCAAAGAAAGCATCATAGCCTCTTCAACTGAGAAGCACAGGCCTCCACTGAAGACTGGTAATCTCCTTGTGAGTTGATTATTTGACAGCTGAATACTCTGGACTGTGGCATCCACATGACTCAGGGGCATTTCTACAATGCTGATCTCTTTGAGTGCAGACATCTTACAAGACACCTGAGCAAGACTTGCCCATTTTTTGTAGATTGGCTCTGACTCTGATATGACTGCCAAATCGTCGTGACCATTCATCTCTGCAAAGAATTCATGGAATGCCTCAACAAGTGGCTGCTCAACAGGGGACATGAGCAGGAAGAGGACTACAAATGAACCCTTAGGAAGAATGTCATTGCAGATGAGTGACACTGCCTTTTTCAGTTTCTTTTTTCTGGTTTTGATCCAGGTTTTTTCATCACAGGTTTCCTCTCCACCAGGGAAGTTATTTCGTCCATTGCAGAAAATCCAGCTTGTTCTATCAAAAAGCTGCAAATGATTTATGAACTCAGTAGTGCTCAATCCACCATCATTTGCATAGTCATCCAGAAAGTGAAGGTTTGCAGCCCGGTGTCTCTTATATCTACCACATAGACCAGATGTCTTTGAATCAGGGTCAAAATCGAAGACACAGAACAGATTCATGTGATACAAGAAGCTTATGCTGTCAAGATGTTCAGGGTGAAATTTGTTTGTCACAATGATGTAAAGCAGAGAGTTGTCCATGAACTTTTTTCCACATGTGAGGAGGATGGAGAGTTTCCTCTTCTGATCCTCTCTATAATCAACAGTTGTTTGACTGTTAGAAGACTCTGCCTCTTCTCTCTGTAGGTCTTTGTCTCTCAGTCCTTGAATGAAGTGAACAAGGTCATCATCAAGAATGCGTGGTGTGTTAGCCCCCACTCTGTGATAGGGGACTTTCTCTTCAAATTTGACTTTGTTATCCTTCTCATTGAATTTTGGAACACCAACACTGTACAACTTATCTTTTACAGTACTTGCTTTAGGGACAACATCATACTCAATGATCCATGTTTTCTCAGTGGCGTCCTTGTCAAGCACCTCAATGAATCTTGGGTTCCTTATGCAACTCCTGGCATCACTTTGTTGATTTGATCCTTTGAAGCATCTTTCAATGTAGTCTAATGCATCCACAAAATCCTCCTGGTTTTTTACAGGTATCCCTATGATTTCACCATGCTGGTGGTTGCCTCTGATTTTATCCATGATCCCAAAGTGAATTGTTCCATTGGTTCGCATATTCATGCATGCACATGCAAATCGTAATACCTCACTTGCTACTTTTGTTTGAAGCCTTTTTGAGTCTAATTTGTGTGCAATCTCCAGTGACTTATATTCATGGCATGGAACAATCATGTTTTCAATTCCAGTCTCTGGAGGTAGCACATTGTGCTTGACATATCTGAAATCATGCTCGTGCTCATCAAATTTCCGGTACCCACATAAAAGTAATGATACTCCTGTTGAATTTGAGTCGTCATTATGCTCTATGTGAACAGTCTCTTTTTCATTTCCTTCACAAAGTTTCTGTGAATCTGGTTTTGGTTCTTGTCTGAGTACTGACACACTTTTTTGTTCTTTATCATCTCGACTTTTATCATGTGAACTACTGTCTTTTTGCAGTTTATTTGGTTCTGACTTAAAAAGCTCATTTCTTTTGTGCAGAAGATGTTCGATTTGGCCACCTTTCATTCCAATTGTAGTGCTAAGATATTCCCTTTGTAGACTCATTAGAACAGGTCCTGTAACCTCCTCCTCCTCCAGTTTCTGTATGTAGTTTTCTTTTATTCCAATGTCTTTCAACCAGGAGCTCACATGAGATTCTGTCCATTGGCCACAGGGCAGTCCATGCCATCCTGTGAAATAAAACATTAAAATTAAGTGTCAGCAAATGGCAATTATGGCAGTGGTTCTCAAACCTTTTATGTCAGGCCCCCCTTTAACATTAGAAAAAATTCCGGGCTCCCACCTTCATAAATTGATACTTTTCTATGAATGCTAATCATTAATATTGGAAAATATTGGTAATTAATGATGTTGATGCATTACATCGGTGCCTCCCCAGGGGTCGCGTCGTGGCAATTTAAGATTAATTGCACTTTGTCTAGTTTGTGAGAACAGCTCAATAAAGCTATAACACAATATATGTCTCTGAAGCTTTTAATATTTGCAAATAGAGTTAAAACACCAGAGTGTATGCAGAATGAACTAACGACAACATTTCAGACAATTCATTTATACGCCCCGATGCACCAAGTTCCTGTTTCCACTTAACTCAGGAACTCAGACTAACCCTTTGTGGTTAGTCTGCTTTCACACATACAACGGCTTTGCTTGCTATTTACTGGCATGATCTACTGTCTGGTAGCAATTCCTCGAAACAGCAGTTTTCTGCTGTGACCTATACTTGATCTAACTGCAGTTATATTTCAGCATGATTAATAGGCATAAGCATACATATTGTTAAAATTCCCATCACAGACACGCCCCGCACTTTGCGAACCACTGATTTAGTGCATCTCTGACTGTTTGAGAACTACGTGCGCACACAGGGTGACTATTTGACATATACCAGGAGACAGCTATGCATTGGCACCCCAGTGGGGACGGTAAGATGAGGGGTAGCTACCGCGGGAGATAATTTTACTATCGATTAGAAGCGTATTTCTGAGTGGGGGAGGCGACAATCATTTGATCTTACAAACTTAATTGAAGTGTATTTGTCATGGGGAAATGTGCCTCTTGGTGTGTTTAAGTCTGAATTGTTCTTTACTAAATAATTAAATGCCCCTATGTCTGTCAATCTCTATATCACTGTAGATATACATATTGGGTATAGGTATTTGTCAATGTTATAAAGACGTCTATTCTATGTTGTCTAAGGAGCAATAAACTTAAATTGATAATTATATGTTTTAACATTTAGGACGTCTAAATTAGACTATTATAGCTGGAGTATATTTCAGCTACACTCTAAAATCATTCATGGGGTTAGTGAGTAAAGCTTAAAATCAAGAGCTTTTTCAGCATAAAAAATAAGTTTGTTACATGTACATGTTTTAGTCAGTTGATAACTTATTTTAAAAAAGTTGGCCAAAATGAAAATAAAGAAAACTGTCTGAACTTAGATATATATCAATTTTGAATAAACATTTTTTGCCTTCACTCAATAATAGAAAAGTATTGGTGCAACTATCTAGTGAGCATCTTTTGAATTTACCCAGACTTGTTTTGCTACCACACTGCGCCTGCCACTAAGAAATGTGAGTATGGATTGAATATTGTTTAAGGTTAAATTACTTGGTGAGTAACTATTTTTGCTTTGTTTAATTCGCAACCGCTACTAACTGCATCATTTGTTTTATACACAACACTAAAAATGAAAATATAGCTTGTTGTTGGTGTGTCTTAGCTATAATGATCACATGATATCAGTAGCTCCCCCCGTTTCCCCCAAGAGTCACGAAGACCAGGCCAGTACTTCCTTTAGGAAATGTAAGATATAAAAAACAAAAACAAATTGACGACTCCCACCACTTGAATTATCTTAAAAATAAAATTATCTTACGGGACACATTGAAAGCTCAGCACAATGGTTAACAGAACGGTCACATCATGACAAACTGTCAATCAACCTGTCAACGGGTCATCTTGCTTTTGTCCTCTCATCTCAGACTACTTGTTCATTTATTGCTACTTGTCTTTTATCCACTATACAGTAACATTACCCATTACCCCCAACATTAGTCATTACCCTAAGATCAGATCAAAGTGGCAAAGAAAAGCCTCTGGGGAAAAATCATGATGTATAGTACTTTTTCTAAAAAAAAAAAAAATGGTGTAAAAGGTTTTAGTTTCATGTGTATTCATATATTTGTGTGTGGTATTGTTCTCTTTGTGCTGTCTGTTTTGTTTATGTTCACTGTTATTTTGTAATTATAAATGGAACTGGCTGACATTTTATAGTGAAAGTCTGAATTGTGCTCTGCCTAACTATCTATTTTTTTTGTGTTCATCAGCGCCCCTCCAATATTATGCCATAATGTATGAGAATGAAATGTTTTGCTTGTCAGCCTGACCTTAGGACAAGATGAACCCTATCAGTCTAACCGTGTAGTATCGTGTAATACCATCATAGTATGATTAAAATACATTATCAATCGACAATGTGTGACATTAAATGTGTTTTGTGATGGCAACCTATGAAAAATACAACACAAAGAGTAGTGGTAGTTTTTCTTCATCCCATAACTTGTCAGGTCTCAGACACTGGAACTGACTGCTTGAGTTGGCACTGATTCCTGATGGCACCAACTGGTTTTCTGTGCCTGTAACCAATACAATGTGCTTATTTTTTACTGCACTGTAGTGATGTACTGTGATATTTACTACTTACCCATCCCTGAGGAACTGCATGCCATTTTGATGGGGTTCCTAAAGACAGTAAACAACTGTCATTTGTTGAACTGATCTTTGCTTTTGTTAATCATTGTCAAGCACTAAGTTTATTTCAAGTGTGTGCAAGCTAGACCAAAGATCGCACTTACCTGGTGGAGCACTGTATCAGTACTTCATATTTCAGTCTTTCCTTCTTCTATCGCTGACCTTTCACAAAAGCAGAAAATATTTATCACACTTTATCTTTTTAAGATTGTTTGTGAACTCTACCTCTAAAATCATGATAATGAAAATGTTCTCAATTGACACTTGACACTGCATATATCCCGTCAGTTATATTACTCCATTCTATAGCTGGCAAATAATTTTCAAATGTATTTTTGCCACATTTGTTTTTATTGAGACAAAATCATTAAACAAATGTAACAAAGCAAATGGGTACCTGCAATACAAGTTAAAAAAAAAAAAAAAATCAAAAGCCTATAAGGAAAACAATAAAAATTCTAGGGCAGGAATAACCTAAAACGCCATATACACAGGTAAGGCAGTTAAGGTGATAAACTGACACAAATAAGTGATCATGGTGCTCTTAATTTTTTACAGCACTTAAAAATGTTCAGCTTTGTCTGAGAGGAACCGCCCTGATCGTTTTGATTTGCGCTGATCTAGTTGCCCACAGGCTATAATTTGGCAGACAAATCTCACCTCTTCATAATCCAAGAGGACAACAGATAAGCAACAAATAAAAATAATACAGTGCAGTAAAATTTAAGAGGTTAAATGTTTGGGTCCATTCTAACCCAACTTTTTATGGGTGGTTTGGCTAAGTTACAAGCTACAAGTAACCAGTTTAACCGATTAAACCTTATCAAAATGAATTAAGTTATTTTGTATACAAGTAGTCTGGTTCAGAAGGGCTCTCGCTTGGAAAAAGCCACAACATAAAAACATTTGCTCTTATTAGACCTACAGCAGCGTAAATTAAAATAACCACGTTAAAACAGCACTTACTGTGAATGCCAGTCTTCTGTGATTTGCGCGAGCACTCCGGTTCATAGTCTTTTATATCTATGACGTCTTGCACGGGCGTTTCTTACTGAGCCACGAGAGCTTTTCTCCGTCTCAGTGGTTCCAAAATCAGTTTCTATAGCCTCTATAGCCCCGTTTCACTTGGAAACGTGACAGCGGGCGCCTTAATATTAGTCTATCTACAAACTAATGAGGCCATATCAGGCAAATGTAGGATCTACTACACATTAGTAGTTTATTCTATCAAATTCCACTTGTCACATCATGGGTTAATCCTCATCAGTTTTTTTTTCCTCAACAGCAGATCATCAGGAAATGGAAACAAAGAGTAGAGAATCGAAACTTAAGAGAAAGTAATTAAATCAGAATCAGCCCAAAGCAGAATACATAGCAGATGAACATTTTAGATAATTTATACTTTAAATAAACCCTATGGTACTGAAGAGCAGTGTTTTCCAGCTGAATGGAAAGTTTCCCTGATTCAATGTGTTGATAATGGAAGACAATACTGTGTAATATTGCAATATGACAGAAGGTCGTCAGCCGGTCAAAGCTCAAGACCCAGTGAAGAGAGGGTCAGATGTCGACACTCTGCTTCCTTTAGTTTCCTCAACATCACTACTTCTGTTAAAGCAACTTTCATTTAACCATTTTAAATATCAAAAAAGGTAGAAGGGAAATGTATGATTCTTGCACTTTCCTTAAATTTAAAGTTCCTTGATTTTGATTTTTTTTAAAAACGCTCAAACATCTGTACCAAAATCTGCCTCAAAGGGGTGCTGTATGAAAACATTTTCAGATGAGCATTTCCAGTCAGTGAGAGAGAAACCCATGATTGACCCAACCATCCTTGTGAAATTAAAATATAAATTTTGCCAGAGACCCCCCGACTCCAAGGTTCGGTGGCATTTTGATGTAAAGGAATAACGTGATTAAACATCTTGACTATTTATTGTCCAGAGAGCAGTGGGTTTACTTTCTAGGGAAAATCATCACAGGGCCAAGAGTCACAATGCCACAATCCATGGTGCCTGAAAAGGATTAAATCAACATTAGTGCCATAGCATTTGTTGTCAAAACTTAGACCTTGCTTACATGTTGTGGCGCTTCAGCTATGCTCCTCTTCTATTGTATCCTATATTATGACCATTTTGCTAGGAGCATAGTTACCTTCAGGGACCAGACGTCTCAGATTACTGCTGCTGTTCCATTTGGGAGAACCTTTATAACAGGCACTTTCACAACACCTACACACATCATCGTTCCTGTCCACATTTTCCCATCTGAAGAGAGAAGTACACCGAATCAGTAAACATCATGCTTTGCTTCACCTGACTTTGTCTTATACATGCAAGGGACGCCATGGGATGGTGTACAATGGTGAACGAGACCATGCAGATATCTTTTTTTCTTCCTGCTGTATGCACCAGGTAGACCAGCAGTTGTATGCACAAGTATTGCTATGGTTCATTTATCATACCTCAGTGCCAAAGGGACAATAAAACAAACAAAAAAAATGCTTCCCTGTGATTGTCTAAACTTGCAGGTACTTATGTATGTTTCAGTGACTGACAAACTGCCTGACCTTAACTGACCTCAGAATTCTAAAATGCACAACCTTAAAGATAGTCCTTAGCAAATGATGCAAAGTTGAGTCAAATTTGCTTGCCAGATCTGTACAAGGCTCTGCATGTAAAGAGGAGGGAGCTGTTCCTTGACATGGTGTCAGTCACCAAATGAGACAAAAATTCACAAAAACAAACATTTGCAGAATGTCAATAAAACAACCTTGAATTGGCGTAATTGCAGGCCTTGCTGTCGGGGCTGCTCCGCCACGTTTCAGAAGTAGCTTTCAGCTGGCATGTGATAAAAATCTAAAAGGGGACCAGAGAAATGCCATTACACAACCTAGGACCATATTCTGGCATTGTAATTGATAATATTTACGAGCGGCTCACCGAGTTTCTTGACTCTCGATGGAACAAGAACGCGTCAAGCTGCAGCTGAAGCATGTCAGCCCTCGTCTGGGATCGGAACAAAGCGTTTGATCCTTCCTCTTTTGCGTCAATGAGGCACCTGACAAGTTAAGATCAAAATCTCACTGACAGGGTATTTCAGCTACAGGTATTTCAAATTGCATGATTTTCAGCGGCCTGTTTCATTAAATGCATATTTCAGACAGTTTACTGTGGTTGAGAGTATTTTAGTTGCCAAAACACTGACAGCGATGTGAGCATCTGAGCAAGGAAAAGAATCTCCTCCCCATAGCCAGGACCATGTCAACATAACCCAAAATCCAAATGTCATTTGTTCAAAGTGGTGTATTGAATCAGACTCATTGTGTGCCCAGCTATGGACCTAGCTGGTGCTTAGATTGTCAGACACAAACAAAGTATATCCTGTTTGTGTTTCTGCATTTCATTGAGATCTTAAAACTTCATATGCGTGTGTGTAGAGCTACTCATACCCATGGTTTCCAATGAAGTAGTATCTGGGGACTGATGTTACATCAGGTTTCAGGGTGGCAACACAGTTGTCGATGAAGAGTCTTCTGGGTGCAGGACCAGGGCCGCTATAGGACGCTTCAAGGTGCAGGAGGTCTCCAAGGTAGAAGACACTGGACAACCTTTCACTTCTCCAGTCATCTTCACATAGAGAAGGACATCACTCTTATCAAGGATCAAAGACAGCAGTTTGCAAATGCCCACATGAAAGTATCCAGACCTACCAGTCATCAACTTGAGGGAGAACCCAGAGTGCTTGGTTGAATACTGCGATGTAGAGAGGGTCAACGGTGGCCGAGGAGCCTCACTGCTCACAGTGTGTGTCCTGTGCCAGTAAGTCATTGAGGTAGTGAGTTATGATGTGTAATGAAAATAAAACAATTTAGTCAGTAAGGTACTGGCTCTTTAATAAGGCAAAAACTGATATTTGCATACCTTTTGTAGTGGCAGGAAACAGGAACTACAGTGCTGGCCATCCTCATGATGCCTAAGTAACTGGCAGCTGGTGAGAACATCAGCTTGTTTGAGTAGACCACAGAGTCATCAGATATCTAAAGAGTCAATACAAAAGCAAGATAGACTGAAAATAGCATGACAGAATATTGCCACAGCCATTGAAAAATGCCTCAATATGACACTAAAAGCATCAACTTACAATTAAATTTGAGCCACAGTCATGCAATCCAGCTTCAATGACATATTCAGTGTCACTAACAGCAACAGCTTGGCATTGACTGTTCTCCGATAGCATAGCTTGCCCCAAGAAGAGCTCTCCAGGAGACACATGGCGTCCATTATTATACAGGTCAGCCTGTATCACTATGATCATTGTTGTGTCGTTGCATTGTACACTGACAGTGGAGGCGCCGCTGGACGGTCGTTCGCTCACTTTTTCGTCAGCAATATCAAGTCTTGATAGAGCAGATTTATATTCCCTTCCATCAGGCCCGATCATGGGCCCTTCCTTTAAGGAACGAATGGTGTTTGCAACACCAAAGGCAGACAATAACAGCAGTGGCAGAAAGGCTGAGTGATCTGAGCTCACCATTTTAAAAAGTTTGTTGGGAACAAGACTGGTTTTCAGACACACACACACTACACTTCTTTTCCATCTAGCCAGCCCAAAAGGTAAGAAGACTAATGATAGAATGAAAAATCAAAATGATGCTGTGCTACAAATGACACAATCTCTTCAATATAAAGGGTTAGCCTAAACAAGGCAATCCTTCAGTTGCTCAAATACCTTCCATTTCAAACCTAGCAGGTCACATGGAGAGGACAGCTGGTTGCAATTACTTATCAACTCTGGTGGAATCAGAAAAAGCTGACTGAGCTACATCAGTAAGATAGGTCCAAGCGCCATAGGAGACCAGAAATTGGGACCACTTCTGCACCTGCTGAAGTATGGAAAAGAAGTTTGGTCATGTCCAGGTCTTCAAAACATATGGATTTGCACAAAAAAGTACAAATGTGACATTCCATGAATCGTGGTATGTTTTGTTGTGAAGAATAATCTAGAGTGATATGACCTGGCAGTCATGTTGGCCAAAACCTCAAGTTCAGTCAAGAGATCAAGGTCTGAAACTTTGAATCAAAAGACAGGACCAGTCAAGAATGTGCATATGACAGGTGCA
>CABFOQ010032142.1:0-13777 GCA_900660455.1 Gephyroberyx darwinii
ATGATGGGATGAAAACATAAACAAGCCACAGACACATATGAGCACACAGAGGACACACTATAAAAACACTCCTGGAGGCGTCTAGCTGGAGATGGCTCATTACATCAATATCATTAGGACTTAAATATAAATAAATAAACCTTTCAAAGTGTTGCCACAGGCTTTAAAAGTCTGACCTACAATAGCAACAACCAGTAACTGCAGGAAGTTAAGGGAGGACACAAGTGAAAGGTGAGCTTTCCACCAGTGTTTACTTATATACAAGTAATGGAGGGAAGATCGCTATAATAGTGCTCCCATTGTGCCTTGATAACATAATGACAAATACTTTCTCTCAAAACACTTACTATGAAAGAGCCATCTACGCTGCGTCCTACACGAGTGTGTTTACCATGACACTGAGCATCACTTTGTAATCTGTACAATGGAAAATAAGAAATTACAACCACCCTCCAAGCCCCTTATGCCCATTTGAGAGCCCTGAGGGGGCAATTACCCGGGCCCTTGGTGGGGGCTCAGGGACGTACATGAATCAGTTAGGTGGGTATAGAAACACTGGTGAAATTAGGCCCTGGGGCCCCTTTTGGACAAGATATTAAATCTTCCTCACCAATTTTGTTGACACACCTATTCTCACCCCCATTCACATTTGCTCTCACACATAGAATACACACACAGCTGGTCTGCAACATAATGAGCAGAAGCCTATCAGCGCCCACAGGACAATACGCACAGGACAACACATGCACCTGAACATGCACTTTAAGACACACACACACAAATCTGTGTGTTAATTTTGTTTGTTCAGGGTGTTTCTACTAAGCTGATTTTTTAGCGGGCATTTTTACCTTTTCTTGATATTTGGCAGTAGAGAGGGACAGGAAAGATTGGGTAAGAGAGGAGACATGACATACGACATAGCTCCTGGGGCAGATTCAAACCCAGGATGTCCCAACTGAAGGGTTTTAAAATATCATATAACCATGTGTTTATTTGGACTGAAGTTTTACATAGCCACCGGTATAGCAGATCCTGCTGCCAAGGGGGCGGGGCCAACAGGTGCGCTTCAGGTGCAGGTAAATTCACCTGATGCAAATTTCTAGTATAAGCTGGAAGCAGAGGGGAAGGGAAAAGCTTCTTTTCAAATATAGGGTCCTGTCTAAGAGATGTGGACAAAATAAAGTCTCACAAGACTACTGTGGGGCTGTTGTTGCTGATCAAGGATATGAGCAAATCATTCTGTCCCGTTATGATGAATTTGAAATGGGACTAAATCAGACACAAACAGACACTTTGCAGGTTTGGCTCACAAAATGGCACAAAAGAACATTTCAGCAAACGTTATTCTTCCTGTTTTGATGGATATAGGGTGAGATATTTCAGTTCATTTCACAGTTTGTCTATTAAGTCTCAGCCATTTTTAATAAGCAGAACTCATAACCAAGAAAATACACCATCTACCAGGTACCTAGTGTAGTTCCCTTTAGGTCTCCTATCACTGTAAAAACTCAGAAAAAAACTCTGATTTTAACATATTGCTAGTTATCAGCTTCAGAACTTATAATCATTAGTTCAGTTGTGACTTTAATATGATTAGTGAGTCTTTCAACTCATAATTTCAAGAAACAGTGTTAGTTTATTAGCCTACTTCCCAGCATGCATTGCATTTGAGTTAACTCTCCAGAAACCCATCCTTCTTCTTGTTTGGATAGTTATAGTGATAGATAAGTTATAGGATGGAGATTTACTATGTAAGTGTTTTAGCTGAATCATAGGTCAACATCTGATTCAAAATCAAAATCATGCCAAACTTGATGAAAATTAGAATCCAGTTCAAAGATTCAATTGAATTAGAAGCCAGTTAAATTTCAACCTGATTGTCAGACTGAAACTTCTGTTGGAAGTGGTGAGTAGTATCCACCTCTTGTATTTGGTTAGTGCAGAGTGGGCTGCGTATTTCTTGCCATATGGTGCAATTAATTAATTAATTAATTAATTAATTAATTAATTAATTAATTAATTCATCATTTCATGGCAAATTAACTGACAAAAATAATAATAAACACTGGGATGCAATTCAGCAAATTGTCTTAAATTCCCTCAGTAAGTTTTACTACATTAGAACATCTAATGAATTGTGACCCAACTATTCTGTACTTTCTGTCAACTTGAAATTTTAAGGCAGCAAGGAAACTTGTTTTTTTTTTAAGTTGAAGTGCCTTAATATGTTTTGCAGTGTATAGCCCGTTATGTACATAGTCAAACCGATACACTGACTCACCTAAGCGCCGATCCCCTGGATACAGACTATCTCGGGACGCGCTGTAGACAATATCCCACTGCTGCTCCGTTGCTTTGTGTAAACCAAAAGCTGCCTTACCAGTTTTCCGGTCGCCTATATGTAGCAGGTCATACACACTATCAGCATGACACCACACCCACTACTAGTGTTTACACTCACCTGCCTCAGAGATGCAGGTGGAGTGACCGAGGCTCGCGCATGTGTCTATGCACCCGACGGCGTTAGAAACACACTACGGAATCAGCTTCGAGGATGCAGCTGTATATTTCCGCCATCTGAAGACCCGTGCGATGTGCTACATCTTCAAACTTTTGCTCCGGCCGTGTCGCATCCTCCTGCATGCGCATCTGTCCCGCCATGCTGCAGCACAACCTCTGACGTAGACACCCAGCAGCAGCACCCGCTTGCCTGCTGCACAGGACAGAAAAACCCCTGTACTGTCTGCATGGGCGTCAAACGGGCATGGCGCTCACCATACAGTAGCCTAAGTGAGTCCAAATTTGATCTTGTGGTTTTTATCATTGGAGGGGAAAAAAAACATTGAGCAAATAACTATATCTCATCAGTCACGAACAGTCAAGCTTGAGGTGACGCTGACTGGGCTATGGAGTGTATTCGTCGCATTACACATAGAAAAGCAAAACCACAACTGTCGTTGTCGCTTTCTATATTTTTATATAGGTGCTCTTTCCTATAGCAAGACGGGAAGGCAATCGGGACTAAGCAGTGATGTAGTGGTAAATAAAAAGGTGGGTAAACTATGATATCCCATTAATATAAACATAAATCGAATATATTTTCATAAAATAAAAGTCTGCTTTTCTCGTGGGAGCATTCAGGATTTTATTGAATTCTGGTTATAAAGATGCATGTCAGCCTAAAGAGGTGGCTACTGGCCAAACTCTTTTCCGCAAATAATCTGACTTTAGGTGGGTATATCCTCTGCTGCTTTCCTGGGGCTGTGAGAAACCCAGAGTACATTTGTTCATTTGCCTCAACGCCTTCATAGAGCTGCAGTGCGCTGTCAGCATTTGGCAGCAAATTCAAATGGGAGACGCAAAGCATACAATACGCCAAAGTAAGAAAAAAAACAGCCAAGAGAAAAAAGAACAAAGAAAAGCCAATATCCAAATACCTAATTCACCTGAAAATGAAATTCCAGTCCTGAACTGAGAAGGAGGCCTTTTGTTTTATGTAAATCTCCTCTCTGGTCCGCCCGGTGTTTGCTGACCCGCTGACTTCTGACACACTATGCATTATTGATGTGTAAACACAGGCAGTGCTGCTGTGGGCTCAACTCACTAATGAGGACACACACCATGTCAACACCATTTTATTAGCATTAAAAGCTCTGCCAGACACACAGCATGGGCGAACATTTGACCAGGCACATGGGCCAGGAAACACCTTGTGTGTACAGAGGAACAGGGCCATGCCATGACTTGTCCTGACCTAACCCTGTCAGTATCTAATATAAGACTTATACCGGCCTGCTGATATAGTGCCCGACCACCATTTATGTGCCATATATTCTCTTTCTTGTAAATGAGTTGAGAGTATGTAATACAAGAAATTGATGAAAAAAAACAGGGTAGGTAGTATGGTGATAAGAGGTGAAATATATGGGTCACATGTGCTCAGTGTGTGCACATGCAAAGATGGTGAGAAAGGAGGTCGAGGGGTGGGAGATCACAGAAAAGCAAAAGAATTCCCACTCCACATTGTTGTCGTCCTCTCGCCCCTAGAGGGATTTACTTCGTTCGCTTTCCCAAGTGGATCTGATTACCGCTAACAACCAGCTCAGGTTTGCGAAAAACAAGACCCAGCCTCCTCCCTCTTCAAGTTAAAATCTGAGACATGTCGCACAGACTTGTAGACCCAATGCCACAACACATTCCTCCACTGTCCAACATCGTCAGCAGCTTCATATCAGTAGTTCTGCCCACCTACATATTAACCTGGTGCACCTTCAAGGTCCCATTACAGTGCAAATGGTCAATTGAAAAAACAAGGTGAGGCTGAATCTAGAGGTTTGGTGCTGAAGGGAAGAAAGTGTGTGACTGCAGAGTCTGTGGTTTATTCCTTCCACAAGTCACCATACGGGCCCATTGATCTCCCCTCCTGCTGTGACTTATCAATCGATTTATGAAAGAGTGTGCAGTTTGTCTTTGATAATCTGACTACTGGTACTTCCCCCTCTAGTTTAAGTTCAACCATCCCTGAACAAACCTAGCCTACATCCCTGAACCCTTAACTACAGGCTTATCTCAAAATTGCTGGTTTAATCAAGTTTTAGAAAAAGTATTTTTTATACTCAACTATCATCTTTTTTTAACAATATTTTTAAGAAATCCCAATCAGGTTTTAGGTCCCTATATAGCACAGAAACACCACCTCTCTAGTTAAGGAGTGACTTCCTTTCAAACAGCAGGTGCAGGAGATTGTGCAATGACCTTAGTGTGGCATTTGACACTGTTGATAAAGCAGTACTGACTGTCTTGAGTACTGGGAGGGTATCTGGCTCAGCACCAAGTTGGCTTACATCCTCATATTGAAACTACTGTTATAATAGGCAATTGTTCATCTACCAGGAAACCTGGGAGTGCTTTTTGATTTTGGTACTTGACTTTTGAAAAACACAAAAAAAGAGTAGTGCAGTCTTGTTTCCTGCAATTCAGAAATATATCAAAAATCAAGTCATTTGCCTGAGATTCTCTTCTGACTAGTCTGTACCCAAGACTAAAGTTGCCATCAGGGCCCCAAAACTGTGGGGTCATCTTTTAAATCACTTCTTAAAACACCCTTTGGTATTGTTTTTGAATGGCTTAATATTTTTTAATCTCATTTCATTTTACATTTATCTTCCTTTTAACCAAACATACGGTGCATTTTGTAAAGATGAAGAGGAGACTACCTTTGGCCCTTTGAGGGGAGTTTGTCTAGTCCAGCGAATCTTTCTCTTCATTTTGTTTCAGGAAGCCTCATGCAGATTGGAGGCAGCATTTATGGGGCACAAACTCACGACTGGTGCGGCACACGGTGGTAGTGCTCAGTGTGTGTGGAGGTGGGGGACTTTTCATCAGCCATCGCTCAAATCAGGTGCACGTCACTCCAGATACACGAGCATACTCTAGATACAAGCTTGACGGTTTGTATCTGCAGCACATCACCCTACACCACAGCATGGACAGCACACTGCCTGTAAAGGTGGTGCAGCAGAGTAAATGAATATTTTCAACTGTGGTCAAATGATACCAAGTTAACCAGCTAGGCTAAGCTTAGTTGTCATAAACGGTCTAAAACTCCCTCTAGTGGACACTGCTAGCAGAGCACATAATTGTGTCTTTTTGTCTACAAGTCCTAAAATATAACATATCTGTGAAGTATTAGGGCAAATATTTATTTTGATATAGTGAAGTAATATAACACGCCATTTGAAATTCACTTCAAACCTTCCACAGTTTCTAATCACACAGGGGAGAGTACTCAACAACAAAGTACTGAAGAAATGTCTGAAAAACTTACTGCGTGACCAGTGTGGAAAGATTAAAAAATAGACCTACAGACCGGATGCCCTAGATTAGTGACCAGAAGGCAGAACTGAAAGTGCCTGTTCTCAGGGGAAATTTATTTGTTATTGTAAGCATAATATATCTATCAAAGGGTGGTGCTATAACTGGAAAGAGTAACTAACCCAGAGTTAGAGAGACTGTGATTTGCACCAATATGAAAGGCCATCTGTGAACGGTTGGGATCAGTCCTCGATCCAGTCAGTTCACACATGTAGGGATCAACTCTGACTGGACTGATCAGTCATTATAGTGATGTCAGCAGGACCTGCATATAACAGATCAGCTGTCCATGTCATACAAGCAGGATCGCAATTGGCTAGTCTGTCATCATGTCGGCGCCCTCTGCTCCAGTGGCATCTGTTAGGCTGAGGTCCTCCAGCATCTCCATCAGGGAAATGCGCGGTGCTCCCTCCTCATCAGTGTCACTCTCCACTGGGATTTTTGATGCATCTGAAATTCAAAATGATGTCCCATTTATTAACTATCCAATACATCATCTATAATAAATTGCATCTTTTATGCCTGCAGTGTCACACAGTTATACATGTGAGTACATCTACCAGGAATTGTCCTCTTAAGTTTGCAATAATGCAAACCTAAACAGGTCAAGAGAAGGGTCCACGTCTCTGGGGCTACTATTGTAGAGACGATGAGTACTGAAAAGCTCTAGTGGCTGCAATGTCCATTTCCTCACCTCTATAGATGTTAACGTTCTTCCTCAGAGCCTCATCCTCCTCCAGGTCCTCCAGGAAGTCCTGGTATTGTCTGATGACACAAAAGCAAGTGAAGAGCATCCCATGTTAACAACATACAGTAGAGAAAAAAAGATGGAAGTTGCCAGTCACAATTACAGTGGAGCATATTGAGGATTAGGAATACCGTCAGCTATACCTACAGGCTGTCATACTGGTAGTGAATGTCACCTTCCATTGCCTAATACTCATTTCCCTTACAGGAGGGCCAAAACAGACAAATTCTTACTGCTTTATATAAATTATCATCACCATTACAATACTTCATAAAGACGTCACAATTATATAGGTCTATTTTGGCAGTTTCATCATACAATGCAAGTCATTTTAATTTCTATATACAACAGGCTTAAAAGTGTGCAAACATTTGCTATACATTTAATATCTACAACTGTTATAAGTGATAAGAGACACTGAAGAATACAAACTGTCTCACCAACATCAAAGAAGGCAGTGCACTTGAATTTTGAAATGATTCATTCAGTACAAATAAAGTAATGAAATAAGATTCGATTCAAATCTTTGAAGCCTGACCTCAGGCAATTAAAGACCCTACCTCTCATCGTCTGAGTCCATGCCCTCCCTGTCTCTGGACATCTCCTTCAGTTTCCAGTTCCTGCGCTTCACCCTGGCGTTGCGGTCGTAGCTCTTCTTGATCAGCACCTTAGAGGGTCCACAATCTTATTGTACAAATGAAAGCACCACTACTGGAATATCTACAATTTTCCTACGCAATTCCATAAATTAGATGGGAAGATTTAATATTTTTGAGATAATGGGATCAAATCTGTAGTCAGTACTGTAAGCTGCCACTAGAGGTCAGCCTCGACCGCCACAGTGGTCACTGAGGGCTTATGTGAAACCCAGGTTGGTTCACGGAGGAGGTTCAGTAAGGTGGAGTATCTTACCACATCAGGAACATGGTGAGGGTTCATCTTATTCAGGTACTCATCGTTGATGTTGGAATTGGCAAAGTCAAAGCTGTAGGGTAAGAGGTAAGCTGCTATTATTATTATTATTATTATTATTATTATTATTATTATTATTATTATTATTATTAAGTATATGTGGTGAAATCAAAACCTGCCATTAATGTTGGGGTTTGAATGCATTTTATCAAATCTAAATCCAGCATTGAATCTGCTTCATGATTCAGAACCATTTTATAAGTGAATCATTGATTCGTGATTCAAGTGAATCATTGAAAATGGCGCAGTCTTACTTTTAATTTGATGCTTTGTGGATAAATGTTTAAGCAGCTTGTAGTCTCCGCCCCCTTCTTTGTGAGGACCTTGCTGCAAATATTGCATTTTGCTGTCTTTTCATTGATTTTTGTAAAGTGCAGCTACATTTTGGAGCAACTGTACAACAGAGCTCCAGATTTGATGAGAAGTATAAAAAAAGTAACAGTCTTCGATCGACTTTTTTTTTACTAACTTGGACCCGGTTTCAAAAGAGAACCGGCTATCAGAACTCAACCCTCCCTGCGATTGGCCTTTAATGCAATCACCCAACCAACAGCTTGACCTCCAGCCACCACAGACCCCTCCATACCTACCCCTGCACCAGGTCTCCTATGTTAAGCAGGTGGCCCAAGAATGTACGACAGTGGTACTGCTGACTGGTATCCATCTCTGATGTTTTCTGAACCCACACCTCAGCCAGGGTGTGCTGTAACACACACACACACACACACACAGATTAAATTTAGTTTCAAACCATTATGACAATATTACTCTCGTTCTGTTCCTCAAATTCATCCCAACAGAAAAGTAGCATTGATAGTAATCCAACACTCTCACAGGCGGGGGAGAGAGAGAACAGTATCCCTGCAAACCTCACTCCCTGTGCCATTTAAACAAACTCTCCCGTGTGTTTTAGCCGTTTGGCTTGACTCCCCACATGCAGGTTCAGGGATAATGTAATGGTCCACTATTGATTTTGCTCCCAAGGAAAGAACAATGTTCCCCTATAACGCAATCTATTTTACAACAGCACCGCCTATAACAACACATGCACACACCCTCACCTTATTGGACCTCAGGCCTGCTCCAGCTCCCAGCTTCTGGTCTCGGATGATGTCGATATCCATAACAATGAACTCCTCCAGTTGCCGTGGGTTACAGAGACTGTTGAAGGGGTAGCGCCAGTACGTGTTTCCCTCCACCTCAGCAACTAGTGGATTAAAGACAATCAATGTATTTATTATTGACAGGCAGTTTTAAATTCAGTCTGAGACTAGTCTTAAAGAAAAGCAGCCAACAAACAGAAACAATACAGTTTTAAACATTTGAAGTTATTGAGACAGAGTCTTGACAGGTAAACCACCTCCTTAGAAATGTGGCAATTTTGATGCATTTGACCATTTATTTTTTATATTTATTCTATAAGGTTTCTTCAACAAAAAGCTATCTAGGCAGTGAAGATTCAATTTACCTAGAATCAATATGATATAAGGCACCTGACATGTTTTTCAAAGTGTATCTGTCCAAATGCAGACAGACAAGCAGACAGACAGAAACACACATATATTTACTAGTGAACTTAATTGCCTGCTGCAGCCCAGTTTTGGCTAACAGCGCTCTGCCTCGAGGCTGTCTCCGCTGCTCAGCCAGCTCCAAAAACACTCTGCAGCAAAAATAGCCTGGTCTTTGAACAGTAATTAAAAACGTGTGCGCTGCCTTTTCAAAATGTCACAATTCTGTCAACAAGGGGAGCCTGATTAAACCAAACATGAAGCAAACACATCATCAACTGTCACCCTCCCGGTATTGATTACACATCCCTCCAAATGTGTTGACTTGGCTATGTGAGCGTGCATAATGTAAAGTGAAAATATGTTTTGTGTGTGTGTGTGTGTGTGTGTGTGTGTCTTATGTGGTATGCCTTGATTGGGAACAGAGGAAAGATGTGAAGTTAGAGGGCTGTGATGAACATGTGGTCAGCAGGCTTGGGTCAGTTAAGTGCAGCATAGCAGGGTTATACCCAAGCACATTCCACCAGTCTGCTCAATCAACAACCCAAATATGAAGATACTTTTGATGCTTTTTTATATATAACCTAGCACTCAGAAACACACATGTAGACACGGCCTATAGTTGGAGGAGATAGTAGATGCTAGAACAATGGGGGAACAACCCCAATGAAATGAGTAGTTTAATTTACCTTTGATTGTTTAATATGAGTTAGAAAAACTACAACACACAGTGGGAGCTGACTACATCCAGGTGTGCTAGACGGCAGCTACCGAAGTACATCAGGATGAGAGTTTACCTGTGGAAGAACCACCTGGTCAAAATATAGCAGTACATCTGTCGTAGTAATACTCACTCTGAAGAGTATTGGGGTCTATGAGGTGGATGGTGCTGGTGATGCGGGTGCACACACACACTTGACCCATGTTGCCCAGGCTCTGGGCCAGCCGTGGTGAGAGACACACCACATTGTCCTGGCAACCAGACACAACAAAACATACAGGGGTCAAGGTGAGGTCACTGAGAAAAAAACACTTTGGACTTGCAATGGAAGTCTTGATTGTTTCCCAAAGAAAGAAATCCCTAGAGATCATACAGCAGAGATTAGTGTAGAAAGTTGTAATCCGGAGATAAACTCCTAAACTGTTAGAATAACATGGAAAGTTCGGACTCTGGTCTCAACGGTATGCACACAACAATCCCTGATGTTTATATGTGTAGCAAAAAAGCATTTCCTGTTTTCACGAAATCAGAAATACTTCCTGCTAAGGCCAGAGCTCCTACACCATAAGTCCAAATGTGATACCTCAGCCACCACTGGTCCCATTTTGACAAAACCTGGAAGGACTGCAGTCTAGTGTTGAAATTGTATTGGCCTGATGTGGTCGATATAATTAAAAGGTCAAAAATTCAAACTTAGGCCACAACTGTTACACTACTGGTCCAACTTTGAGGGATGATGCATCTCGCTACTGATTGGCTCAAGGTGTGCCTGCATCATTCATAGAGCACAACATGTTTACTTGTTTAAATTTACATCCTATTTGTCTAATGGCATCTCATGTAGTTTTCAAGTGACTTTCTCGAGTTGACAAGTATGGAGGCTGGATGTGAACAAACAGTAAACCAAGTCTGTAAATGTCTCACAGTAAACTATTGTGAAAACTCAGAAGGACTATGGCCTATACAAGATCCAATAACATGAGAAACAAATGATCAGAGTATTAATACTTCCATCTTTTAAAATGGCCTATGTGTTAAGAGTACTCTCTTATCTTTTATAATCTTACAGATTGGGGGATTGCCGTGCAAACATAATCCTAGTGTATCGTTGTTGAAAACATGGCACTAAAACAACATGTCAAATGGGATTTAGCACCCACTGAAAACAAGAAATACACACCTGCCAAACATTTCTCTCCCCAACTTAATTTCATGTCAGCGCATATGAATTCTCTCTGGCTATTGAATGAGTCTGACTTAGGATCAGCTTTCACGGACAAAGGCACTCAGCAAATAGAAGATGAAAGATTCTTGGCCAGGGTCAGATTTCCATCTGAATGTCAGCAGAACCTAAGATAACTTTCTAAGACAACATTTTTTCCTAATTCAACAGCGTTGAAGCGTCAGTGGTGATGGACTAGGGGAATATGACAGTTCTGGCTTGTCTGAATCAAAACATGGAGGATGTATGTCTGCATGTCTCGGACACAGGAGTAGATCATATCAGAAAGACTCTGATACTGAAACTGACTCTCAAACTGAAACTGATAATAACAGAATACAGTACTACCTTGCAGACAGGTACGATCTCCATGGAGAAGGTGCTCTTATAGTTAAACGTGTTAGAGTGGATGTCATGGGAGATGAGGCGCTGGGATGTCTTTGACCTTTAAAAAGTGAGAGAGAGGATTTATTATGACAGACAGCATTCATTTGCAAAAGAGACACAGCAGAGTACATACAGTCCCAGATGATGGACAAATCATAACACAATAGCCAACCATATGCCACAGTGCCTGCATGCAATAAGATGTTTCACATGTAGTGTTTGGTGTGGTCTAGCTCATCTCAACTGCTGGTGTCAACATGTATCCCAACATCAAGGCAACGTTATATAATGCCAGGGCTCATCAAGAGCAGCTGGGCAACATGATCATATTAGATGTTTTCTTGTACGCCAATTGCCAATTATAATGTATTGAAGTAGAAAGGCAAATTTCAATAACATTTCCTAAATATCACAAAAATGTTTTCATGCTCGCTTGAAGCGGAAAGGTTTTTCGACACTAAAGAAATGATGTGATAGTGATGGGAATCAATACTGACGTGACGTAAAGACTCTTTCCACTTTTCCCGTGGATGTTTCCGGACAATGCTACGTTCAGGAAGGTTATTTATCCGCTTTAACCCAGCTGATGGTAACACACTTGATTCATTTTATTTTTTTGTGACATTACAAGGTTTGCCCAAAATTAGCTTGACGGTTGGATGGAAACGTAGTTACTGGTCGTAAGCAGTCAAGAACAGTAACTAAATAAAGTGGCATGAGATCCTATTACTGTGCCTCCTGGGACAATTTGTTCATAGGCACAGATTTAAGCCTCTCTCACCTGCAGGGCACGGTGCACTGGAGGAAGTCCACCATCTTCTGAGCATGCTGCTTGGAGCCAAAGTAGAAATCAATCCCATCTGAGAGAAGAGTAATGCCATCAAACCCTCCAATCAATAAATTCATCACAGACATAGCTACTTCACAGGTCACCACCGCTGCAGAACGCATATGCACGCCAACCACACACATACACACATACGCGCACACACATCTAACAGAGCAGATGAGGATGGGAGAAAATATGGCGGCCACATGTTGAAGCCTCCATGAAGCTTTTAACTCCTGCCGAGATATGGAGGTAATTTAAATTGAAGTGTCGGGCCAAACTCCCCTTCACAACCCCGTCCAAGAGTACAGGGTGACGTTGCTGAGCCATCACTCAATGTGCAGCATGTGTGGATGCCTGGGTGTGCGCGTTGTAGAAGTTAGCATCTGTAAATAGGGCATGACGCAAGCTGCATTGCTGCCATCTTGTATGGAATGCGTGGTCTGATTACAGCATGCTGAGTAGATACACATCGCATGCCCTTCTGAAGCCGACACAAGGACAGATGCATTAGGGGCTGATCGGCGCCGGTGATATGCATGCACGGTCTGCTGACGGTTACTGGAAAAGGTAATTAACACGGGTGAGGAATGAGACAACTCTGCCCCCTTTTCTGTCTAATTCAGTTTGAGACTCTGTGGTTGGTTGGTTCTCTCTCATCACATCATTCATGAATTCATACACCAGTGACCTACCATGGATTTCCTTGATGTTGAGGGCATTCTGGTGGATTTTGTGCTTGAGGATCAGCTGTTCTAGATAGTAGAACGTCTTTTTATGAGCAGTCTGTCAAAAGAAACACGTTTTTTCAGCCTCCCCAACATATAGACTGATAACAAACCAAGATATCACGCTTTTTGTGGTTTCTGAAAAAACAGTTTGAGACTTGAACAAACAGCACAGTGTCTGCATAACCTTTTAAAAAAGGTAAGCTAAATCCAAAAAATTCAAACAAATATTTATTTCTGATATTTCATGAGACCATAGACACTCACCTTCTGCCTAACTTGCACTACAGCCTTCCAGAAGTCCTTGGCTTCCACGCGGTGGCAGTCGTCACACATCTGGGCCTGGGTGACAAATTCGACCACAAACACCTGCTGTAGGATAGCGCCATTCATCACCTGGAGGGACAGCGACCAGAGATCAGCAAGCTACGTCATATGCTTCATCTGCTCAGCAAACAGTGACTAAATCCTGTATTTAAAGTAGTTTTCTAACCAAGTATTTTAGTAAGAGAACTTTTGGTTTTGATTTTGCCATTTAGAGACTATCTGACCAGTGGGATCCAGACAGTCTTACACAGACGCTCCTATGGCACAAACAAAGGACTTGGCCTGAGAAGCACAGGGCTCGGGTTCTCACTAAAGGTCAACGTACTGAGATGACAGCCACTGGCAACACTCGCTTGTCTCACACATCCAGATAACTAAGAGTCTTGAAGTGAACAGTGCGTCATCTCTGGTAATAGGGTGTGTGTGTGTGTGTGTGTGTGTGTGTGTGTGTTAAACCTGGA
>CABFOQ010032143.1:0-13514 GCA_900660455.1 Gephyroberyx darwinii
CCATCCGCACGGCCAGGCCACGACGCCATTCTGCCATTGATAGGGTTACCCTGCTTAATGAAACGGCCCTTCCTTCCCCTCCTCTCCGCTTGTTTTTCGGCCCTCCTCCCTCCTGCACGCAGTGTGATAAGTAGCGAACCAGCGAAGCCTGTAATTACAATCTTACCGAGGAACCCTGGCCCAATCTGTGTATAAATCTCGCCATCCAATTACAAGATGTAATAATTTTGCAGTCAAGCTGGTAATGAGGTCTAATACTCATGCATGTGATAATCCCCCCTGGATGCTGACTCTATCAGATGTTAGCTTTGTAATTATACTGGCAGAAAATCATTATTTCATGTTCAGCAGAAAAATGAGCTTGGTGGGAGGAAGTTAATTTTCTCTATGCTCTGCGAAGCATAGACTAAATTTTAATGATCTAATCATTACCCCCGACTATCCCCGGCTGCAATTGACCCATGTTACTTGTGTGAGGCAACATTTTGCTCGTTTAAGAGTCCCTGATATGCAGTAAAGGCTTGCCAGGTAGGAGCCTTTTTATTTTGTAATTATACCACAATAAAACTATTATGCTAATGATATGGAAATCAATATCGTTGGGCCGCAGTGTCATTTAACAGCTGTATGGAACATAAATCACATTTTTAATTGTAAGCTGTTAACATTTCCACATTATTGCTTTATGGTTTTTTGGAGTGTGAGTATGTGTGTGTGTGTGTGTGTTTGTTTGTGGTTGCAGGGTTGATGCCAGCAGTGAGAGAAAAAGGTCAAGCACTCGTCTGTATGAAATGAGAGCATCTGTTTCTTCCTTTCTTGTTCTCTCTCTCTTTCTGATGTTGACTGATGTAAATATCTCCAACATGACAAGCAGTAGCCTGAGCAATACAGTGTGAATACATTGTGAATATCAGTTTATAAGCAAGCAAATGCTATATTAAGCATAATTTGATGTATCTTTTGTCTGATTACTTGCTGGTTGTACACACTTGTATTTTTCTTGACCTTTCTTGACCCTAACCGTCTGTCTTGAATTAGTGCTGCTGGATTTTCCAGAGAATTCCATCAGGGGTGAAGCAGACCAGCGATGGTGGGTGGTTCATTCATTAATAATTACTAATTAGCTTCATTAGTAGTGCATGATATGTAACTAAAACTTATCCTGAGATACTGTTAGACACGGCACACTTAGTTTAGCGCTGCAAAGCCACTACAATCCAGGCTATGTCCACACTAAGCAGTTTATATTTGAAAATTGGTCTTTTCGAAAAGCTCGCCGTCCACACTAGACCACCCAAAACTTGCCACTCAGCCGCTCACGCCTGCATCAAGTGGCAGCAAAATATCATTGTTTTGGAAAGTCTACGTTTTGGGGGGTTGGAAAGTGTGGACGGGAGGCCAAAATGGAGAGATAAATATGCGTTTTCAAATTTAAACTGCTTAGTGTGGACGTAGCCTCAATTAGTCCTAGCCAATGTAAAGCGTGAAAAGAGCTCAAGGGAGTGTTTGTTGTTTGTCTCATTTTCAGCATTAGCTACACACCAACAGGTGCCTTAATGTCATTTAGTGATCACTACAATTAACACTTGGAACATGTGAGCACCTAATGTGATTATGGTCATATCCATATTACTAAGACTGTGATGTCTTGAAGGCATGTAAACACTATACTCCAAGTAAGCCGGACGAGGCACACAGGAACGTTTTTAATCAATAATCACAATCCGCAAGATTACACAGGAATGAGTTTTATATCATTACATAACAGTGGTGGGCTAGCCAATGCTTGTCACACACACATGCGGACACACAGAATAAAAGTAGACTAATACTTGTGTGTACAAATCCTCAAATGCAAATGCACATGTGCGTCTCCCTCAATCATCCAAATCTCCCTGAAATCAGTTCTGTCAACTTGAGATGCCTGGCGAGGTGAGTTTACTGTAACCAAACATTTAACAGCAATAATGCAATGATCTTGCAATTTAATTTGTTTTTGCTTGTGATAGAGCGAAAATCTACATAGCTAACTAATGTTAGCCAGCCACAGAGTAGCTTGTATGGGCATCTGTGTCTCATCAGTTTATCTATTAACGGAGTTGTGAGTGAGATGTGAGTGCAGGTCAACTATAAATATCAAAACTTTGAAAGAAAAAATGCCGGCTTGCTACTGTACAACTTAGTTTGTTCAAATTAGGAAAGCTATTGATAGCAAGCCAATAAATTGAGACTTGGGCTAACGTTAGCTAGCTAGCCAACCACATATGTACAGCCAGTTAGCAGGTGCAGGTTAGCTGTTATTTACCTAAAACGCAATTTTAATATTTGTGAACAGAAGAGGAACTAAGAGGAAGTTGCTGATTATTTTCAAAGGTATATTTGTAGTCATTTACTATTATTTATCAATACAATATGTGTACACTAATGCTATTAATAAAAACAATTTCCTCTAATACATATGATGTTTCAGAGATAAACCTTATAAATCGAATAGAAATGTGAACATATAACATCATTTTCCTACTATATAGTTCTATTTATTTAATTTATGCGCAGCTAAGTGTAATATCCAATGTATACTTTGTATTTGCTTTTAGATTGAAATCAAAGAGCAGCAAGGGTCAGAGCAGTGCCACAGGGCAGAGTAGCAGCACAGTTGAGTTTTATGGAGAGGAAAACCAGGGAGCTTTGGGAACTTTCTGGTCTGAGCTTTTCCACATTTAAACAAGGCTACAGGGACTTTAAAGTTCCCAGAAGCAGAATTATATTAGTAAAGGCCTTCTAAAACTGCAACAAACAGTTAACATGCTTGCAGGATGTTACTTGCTTGGGATCCAACAAAGTACGTCAGAAAATGGCTTCTGAAAAGATCGTCTGCTGGTCATTTGGCATGTAGAGAAAGGGTTCACTCTGTCCAAAGCAGCCTATGCACTGCTCTGGCAGCTTTTTTGAGGTGAGCTGTCTATTCCCTCACCCCCACCTTTCCCCTGGTCACAGTCAAGAGTTCCCCCACCTTCCAAATCCCAATGTAACCATCATTTTCACTGTGCTGTCCTATGAAGCCAAAGAACAGTTGTAGTGACTCGAACTCGCAAAAATAACCACCCAACTTTGGGTACCCTGTTTGTTCCCTTTCTAACAATACAAAAATGAGTTACTGCTGTTTGCATTTGCAGGGTAGTGTGCAGTACACATAAATGCCGTGCTATGCTGCTGATGTATTGGTCCTGGAGTACATAATGCTTGCCATTATTCTTGACCCTGTCAACTCTGTCTGGATCTGATCGGATTTTACATGATTTGCTGCAAAAATTCTCTCTACAGTTGAAATTACTTAAACTATTGAACGTAGTTTGAATTTTTCTGTTTCCTGCCTCAGTATGGCTCAAGAATAGCACAGTGGCCGGCAACTTGCTGATCTGTTCCACATTCTATGGCACTGCGCTGTATATCTTGACTTTTATCCCGCAGCAGGAGTTGTCAAGGGTGTCAAATCAGTCCAAACACTGAGATTTTTTCCAACAGCAAGCTCACCCTTTAAAAATCCATATTCATTTATGTACCTATACATAATTTGTGTACTCAAAAATTACAAATCTTTTTATTTATTTGTTTTTGCAGTTTAGTAATCAGAGCTCTTGACTGGCTGGTTATTTCTAGTGCTTCAATAACACATTGAAGTTATTGCAGTAAATCTCAGCAGTGGTTGCACTGTGATAAAACACTACAGTTACAGGACATGAACAGGCCAACTTACTGACCTATAATGGTAAAATGTAAGTTCTGACAGATGTCCTGTCCCAGTCTTTGTGTTTACACCCACTGTTGAAAAAAATATTGTATTAGGGTTAAATCAAATAGTAAAAAATAGAATAGAAATAGAATACAAAATAGAAAAATTGATAATGATAGTGAGTAAGTACTTAACAAATATCCCTCTACTATGTAAGCAATACTTATTCTTAATCTCTCTTGCAAGAATATAACAACAAAACATAACAGTACTTATATTGAGCTGTCATTGCCTCATAAATACATTATGTGTAAGGGATATTTTCTTTTCCCCAATAACTTACAGAGATATAGGCATAGGTTAATACACATGCTAATACAATGGAATGAGGTCACCTTAAAGTGTTAACCAGAATCTTAAAATCTTTCTTTCTGTTTTCAGCTACTTATGTAGAGTTCAGTTGTCCAAGGTGTGTCAGGTTGTTCACGTTACCACAGGGGCCACAATGAACAGCAGTAGTACCCCGATAAAACGGCGACAAGACAACAGGCAACACAACAGTGTCAGGAAAAGTAAAATGTAGCAAACAAGCGGTGATAAAATCTGAGCTCAGCTGCCCAGGGGTCATGGCTGGCGGAGCATGAGATATGGCCGCTAATAGAGATGATTGATTATAGAAGGGTGACCCAACAGCATCTGAAGCATGAGAAATTATTAAACACATGATCTGCGTCTTTCATAGGGGCTGTTTTTTGGATATGATAGAGTCAGATGCAAAGGCTTAATATGCAGATAATATATAGACAAGTAAGGACAAAGGTTAGGCTTTCTGACAAATGTCGGTGTAATCTGAACGTCAGTAAATGTCAACGATTACACAATGTTTTGTGTCCCAAGTGAAGTTAAATGTTGATACATATTCTGGTTGCAGTTTTGCTGCATGTTGAGCCTGACAAGTTTATATGAAGGTTACATATTTATTATATGCTATGGGATTTCATGATAACACTGTGAGCTATTATGTTATCTTAGTTTGTTGCGACTGAAGTTTAATGCTGATACATATTCTTTTTAATGGTTTTGATATAAAAACATGTAGAGTTAGACGGGGATGTTGCCTAGTGTCACTGTGATAAAATTGGGCCATAGGCTACATGGTGCCGTTGTTATTTTACAGTTTTACAGGTGCAAGATTGTGTCATTGGAATACTTATGCAAACACCGAGTACCTGCTTTATCTTTATCACCATGTAAACAGTACATGCATGTTTATCATCTATGATGGGCTACATATTTATGTGCTGTAGGAAGGAAGAGCCCACACTACTCATAGACTGCATTCAAGTACATTTATTTCTCTCTATCTCTCACTTTATCCCATTATCCTAAACTGGACTGGGATTATTCAAAAGGTAAAATGAATATCCATGTTTACCTCAACTAAAAGAGGACCTCTTGTCACATATTTAAAATGTGAAAATGTAAACATATTTAAGCCTTTGCATGTGCCCTTGACATAGTTATTGTCGTAAGGGGGAGTAACAATCTAAGCAGATTATGTTTTCATATGTGGTCTCTCCTGGAGTGATATTGAAATCAGCATGCATTGTGCATTGGGGCGTACTTCACCTTTTTCCCAGCATGATGGATGTGCGTCCTACTCCAAAATGATAAGAGTCATTATTTGATGATCAACCATCCATTGTATAGCATACATTTAGTAGTCCTCATAAATAAGGTCCGCTAAATCTGGTGGATGAAATAATGGTGCATAATATTACATCAAATAGTGGCATCCAACACTCAAAGATGAGGAGGATTTGGGTCTAATTTCATATTTGTGATGTGTTCATTCTGCCTGAATGAATTGAAAAAAATGGACTTGAAAGATTTATTGGTTTGTTTGTTTGCTATCTATCTTTTGCATAGCCTACATAAGCCTTGGCTCTATTCACGTCCACTACACAAAGGCTGTTTTAAATTCTCGAAAGAGTCTGTTATTGGGGATGAGCATCACAGCCTTTTACACTTACTCCTAGTTCCTATTAAATGTTATTTAAATGTTGTCAGTCAAAACCCCCTGTGCATCTGGCATCCGTGCCATGTGAAATTTATTTATTGAAAGTTTTGGTCACACATGGAAAGTTAAGCAGATGGTGCATCTACAGCCTACAGACACTCACAGACACACACACACACACACACACACACACGCGCACACACACACACACACACACACAAACACACGAATGTACACTCAACCCCATCAAGAGATCCAGGGAGCGTGGGGCCCCTTCGTATCCTGCTTTCTCTTCTCTCCCACCCCCTCCCTCTTTTCCCGATGCCGTTATATGTATTATCTTTATGCCTGCCCATCTCTGGACACGGACGCCTCTTGTTTCGCCATTTTAAACAGATCTAATCAGCAGTGTGTTAAACAAGAGTGGATCTTTTATGCATTGGGTGTTAGGACAAGCGAATCACCGCTGTAGATCAACCAAATAAACAACTCCACCCTGATTCAATTACAACAGCTGGGGTCTGCGCTTTTATCTAGCGCGGACATCATTTCAATCAAAATGTAAAATAATCCAATCCAATAGATGCAATAGCTGAGATAGGATACAGACTGCTGAGCTTAGTCGTTTTATTAAAAAAAAAAGGAATACAAGGCATTCTCACCCTGTTCTCTCGCTCTCTCTTTCTTTCTGACAGCTATCACGAAGTTCCCATTCCCAAACTCCATTACCTTGTGTAATAGTATTCAAAACTGAATTGAAAGGAAGGAGAGGGAGAGACTGTTGGCTATATTTTTATTACTCAGAAATGTTTTCCAAGACACAGCCTGGTGCACTTTTGTTCATTTAATTAACAATAGCATAAAATTCTTCTTGTCCCCTCATGGACGTCCTTGCCTTTTTGTCATATAGGCAACAGCAATTATTGTGCAAGATCATACTTAGTGGGAATTGAAAAGTCGGCATAGACGGTATTAATGGCAAGTTAATGTAAATGTTTTCTCTCTCTAAGTTATGGATTTGATGGCAATAGGATACAGGCCACTGCACTTTAGCCCCCTTTAATTAACTGAGCAGAATGCACCATGACAGAAATTTGGAACAATCTTGAGAAGGGAGAAAGCGGGAGACAGGGAGAGAAAGAGAGAGTGATTTCTCTCAATAATAATGTTCAAGGAAATTGAATGTAGGAGAATGTACAACAATGTTAATAATATGGCTTGGGCTATCTACAATAATGTAATCTAATAGAAAGCAATTAATTTAGGACACAGGCCACTGCACTTTTTAGTCATTTAATTAACGCATGGGTTGTTTGCGAGGAGTTGGAATATAAAGCTTTATAAAGTATTACACCCCTCCTGTCACACCATGAGATGTGGCTGCTAAACCCAATCCTAGGTAAATTATACATAGTATTAACTGTATTCATAGGTTAAGGTGTATATATACATGATAGAGGTTACAGTAGAAAACTGAAAACATAAATATCACCTCCATACTGTATTCATAGGTAAAGTGTATATACCTATGAATACATTATATATTTATTTAAACATATATTTGGCAATATATGTTTAGGTATATGTTTGTTTAGCCTTGCATTGTGAGGCATATTTATTGTAGTAATTACATATTTATTAAGTAAAGAACCTGTTTTGACCTACGGCGACTCCAATACGTGCTATAGTTAGTACATATGGTTATGCATGATCCTTTTTTGTCTTAGGAAATACTGGTGTTTTTTTACCATTGGTGGACACTATGTCAGGAAATGAGTTTTGAGTTAATGAGTGAAGCACTGAATTACACCTGTTTAGGTAGGTATACATGGCAATGAATTCCCTAAAAGTACATAGGCTTTTAACATTGTGGGTATCCAGTAGCAAGTTTTTTATGTCCATTTGAGGGATTGTGTCAAGGTTGTGTGAGCTGCAGCTACATAGTTAGGCTTCATACATTCTTCATTTGTAATCCCAAAAATAGCTTTGTATTTGAGTTACATAGAATAGGTTGTTGTAGTCCGAGGAGCTGGTCTGGTTCTAAGAGCGGTGGAGAGTAAAGGTGGTGGTTTGAATGCATCACATATGCCTGTGTACATACTGTTTCGTTTTTATAAATTGTAGTTCTACAGCATCATTTGTGTTACAGTGTCAGGAACTTGGTTGGAAAAAGTCATGTTGGCTTTTCTTGCATGTGATTATAGAATCATACATTCATAGCTAGCTAACTAGATGTATGTTAAATCATCACCTACCTCCTTAGCCTCAGCTATTGGTATGGTATCCAAATGATCTCCTTAAATTCAACTATCCAGGTAACAAAAATGCTGAACAAATAATGACAAAAAAAATTATGCTTCATTTTGATCATTTTCCATGTTCCCATGTTGCCAGCACAGACAGACACATTTCAACAAGGCTAACATCATGACATGCTAACTAAATAAAAAAGTACACATTTGGATTTGGTGAACATCTGATTTAAACATATGAAACATAAAGTTTAGCGAAACTTTGTGACTCCCATTCATTGTCTATGCAGTAGCTCCAGGCTGTAGCTACATAGGTATTATATCACAGATTAGTGTCTTTCTTCTCTTGCTTCTAGATTTAGGTGAGACTTGCTCATGTTCAGAAAAATTGAAATTGAAGCCTGCCGTTAATTTTTTGAAATGTGCACCATGTCATAAAATCCAAATAGAAAATGAGAAATAGGCCCCCCCCCCCACGAAAAGATTATATGAAGGTGATACGACGCAGAAGCAGGCACTAGTTTGACGTTGAAATAGTGTTGTGGTCGGGGGGGAGGATAGGCATATACATTTGCCTTCAACTCAAGGTTCAACTCCCAACTAATGCCAAGAAGTTTTCAAAACTTTACCCTAACCTAACCAAAGTTGTTTTACTTGACTGAACTTAATTAGCTAACCTTTTCAGAAGACAAATGGGAAAATGGTGTGTCCAATCCGTGCTCTTGTCACATAATCCAATTCATGGTATTGCCACATAATCACTCAATAAGTTAAGTGGCATCCTCATCCTCATTTAACTTTTGATTATCACTGTGGTAACGTAGTTATTATGTTGATTCTCATGTTAAAACATTATTATAACCATTCAATGATTTGATGCTTTCTATGGGAGACTATACGCACTCTCCAGGTACGCACCAGGCACACACTGTTGATTGTTTTGTTACCATATCTGGCAAATCCAATCAACTGAAAAACATTTAATACCAATATTTCTATTGATAACAGGTTTGTGGAATACCTTTATCTGTTGCTGAGAAGTTACTTTGACTTCTTTCTGGCTATCGTTTTTGACAAAAAGAAGATCCAATTACAGGCCTACAACTTCTTCCTGCTGTCTACAATCACTTCCCCTGTAACTATGTGACACTTGTGCAAATCCCAGATAGCAGTTGTAACCAGTGCCCACACACTGACTAATGGCGTAGGTAATAACATGCACAAAACTCCCTTTTTTATTGAAATGTCCCAACATTGATTTTCTCCTCCTCGTTTTTATACAGGCATAGTAAAGGTTATAGAAGTAAGGAGCGGGAGGGGAGGGAAGGCACAGGGCTACTTTTCCAGCTCCCTCACACCCAAACAAGCATTTTATAATTCATCACCAGGCCATGACAGATGAGTCCTGCTGGAGAATATTAGAAAATGTCTCAAATCTCATATATATGCTAATGGTATGCTGAGACTGGTTGGGTAGTGTGGCAGACTTTTTAATCTGCTCTTGCTACTACTAGGACCACTGAGTGAAAGTGGAGGAGACAAGTCATTGCACTTCAACAATTTATGATCAAACGACTTTGGTTTCAGAAGCAAGACAGAGAGAGAGAGAATGAGAGAGGGAGAGATTATGGAGAGCATGGAGTAAGACAAAAGGGGGCAAGGCTTGTTCTTGTAATTTAGCGGATGTGTAATAACAAATAGCAGAAAGTCAAGCCTTTGACCACATTAGATGTTGAATTAGTCTTGTCATCTCCGCTTAGTCACTGTGCTGCATTATAATCCCTTTCGTTTTCATTTTGATTTATGGCATTTTGTGTTCTGCATGAATGCATTATGCATTCCTGTTAAGCAGGGGACTTGTAATAGAGATATTACTGTGATAAACGTATGTATGCCCGGTGCAGTTATCTCCTGGGCTGAAAAAAATGCCGAAATATGGTTTCGTGAGTTTCGTTTTCATGCCTGTGCAATGTATTAATGATGATTTGATGGTAACTGTAAGTAGTTACATGCAGTCGAGTCCTGCTAAAAAATGAGGCATACAATTTAAATTGATCGTTGGTGACATTATTATTTTTACGCCACATGTTCTCAGTGATAAACTGAATTGAATAAAACTCCCCCACCCCATCTATCCAGTTGCCAGACTTTCTACCAAAGAATGTTTTTCTTTCCTGGATTTTGTGTGTGCTGTTTTCTAAATATGTTAACTATTCTAAGCATTTCTTGAAAATGAAATGGATTGTAGAATATTTGCAATTCAATATGTATATTCGATATGCGCCTTATCTTACATTTAAATAGATTTAGTGTTCATGTAGTAGCAGTTATAGCAAGACACAATTTCTCATTTGTGAAGTCCACCTTCCCCTTTTCCCCTTACCCTCCCTCTTCTAAACCTGTGCACGTCTATGCAAAACAGTACACTAAAATGATAACATAATCACTCAAAGCCCACGATTCCCTGCTCTATTGGAGCTTGTGATGAGGCGTTAATAACAGTATGGCTAGTGCTTTATTTTTCATAAATTACATATGTCAAAGATAAAAGTCCTTTGTTGAATGCCCATAAGGTAGGCACTGTGATAATAAAGGTTGACCTAATCCTAAGGACATCCTTTGTTTTTCATTTTAAGTCAAGAGTGGACAGGTATGCCAATGAGCGTGAAACAGAGATACGTTTTAAATGTAACGTTTTCCCTATTTTAAACTTACTGTACAATAAAGACAAAACAAAAAATGAACAAACAATAACAGTAATTTTGCCTTATTTATCTTCTTCCAGCCAGTTTCTCAATGTAGAATGTTTCCATCAGAGTGCTGTGAAATATGTCTTGTAACAATCTTCTACCTGAAGATCCACTCACTACTACCGCAACATGCTGGTCTGTGCCACACACTACCTCACTTTGTTGTGCCTTTTATGGATTTAAGTCTGTACACATCTGTGGCGATACAGTTGAGAGAAAAAGTTTGTGAACCCTTTTGAATTACCTGCATTCCTGCATAAATGGCAGCAAAGATCACAGCAAGAGCACGCCACATAATGGTCAAGGAGATGACAAAGGAGGAAACCACTGCTCTCCACAAAAAACACTCATCCAGACCACCTGAATGTTCCTCAAAGTGACTGGAACAATGTTCTGTGGACATTTGCGGCAAAGATCAAACCTTTTATCAAAAAGACAATGTTATGTTTGGAGGAAAAAAAACACTGCATACCAACAGTAACACCATCCGTGAAGCATGGTGGGGGGAGCATCATGGTTTGGGGCTGCTTTGCTGCCTCAGGGCCTGGACAGCTTCAATCATTGAGGGATCAATTAATTCAAATTGTATCAGGAAATTCTCCAGGAGAATATCAGGGTAACGGTCTGTGATCTGAAGCTCAACAGAGGTTGGGTCATGCAGCATGACAATGACTCAAACACAAAAGCAAATCTGGATGACAGGATGGCTTGAACAGAGTCTTGACCTTAATCCTATTGAAATATTGTGGCATGACCTGAAGTATGCCATACATACAAGACATCCCAAAATATCAATGAACTGAAACAGTTCTGTAAGGAGGAACGGTCCAAACTACCTCCTAACCGTTGTGCAGGTCTGATCAGCAACTACAGGAAACGTTTGGTTGAGGTTGTTGTTGCTAAAGGAAGTTCCACCAGTTGCTAACCATCTCATGGTTCACATACCTTTTTCAATCCAAACTGTTAGCGTTTGAACATGTTCAATAAAGACAAGTACAACATTTTTTTGTGTTATTTGTTAGATCACATTGTGTTTATCTATTTTTATGACTTCACATCTGTGGGGATTAAAGAGAAAATAAAATAGTAAAAGAAGGTGAAAGTGACATAACCAGTCGAAATCACTGTTATCCACCAAGAAAAATAGACTAAAGATTACAAAATTACTATACATTTTCACATTGCAGTATTGTTATTCTAGTTTGGGTAAATATTCCTCCGCTTGGTTCATAAGCTAAAAATCTCAAATTTCTGTTTTAGATAGATAGATACTTTATTGATCCCCAGGGGGAAATTCTGGGATTGTAGCAGCATAACAGTATCACAAGAATGTACAAAATACAAAGGCAAGGTACAAAATACAAAAAACAAAGGCCTAAAAATGAAATACTAAAAAATGACGGTACTAGGTGACATAGAACTACAGCCCTGAGGTTTGACAATAAATACCTTGTTTATACTCACATGTAAACCTGTTTAGGCATAACCAGCAACTGTATAAACACCTTCTTATAAAGACATTACAAGTAAATCAAATTCCCTTTTTTATTTTTTAGCCATACTGTACTGTAAGTATAAGGGGAAATATTTACTTGGTGGTATGATACAGAAACTGTTGGGGGAACTTGGCTTGGCTTAAAGGGGGATTAAGGGGCAGGGTTATTTTCAACAAGGGCCATTTTCAGCTTATTTGAAACCCTTTTAACTGCTTACTGTGGTGCCCACCAGGGACCCTGACCTTGTTTCTCTCAGCAGATTAATGAAAAAGCAAATAAAATTTGTGACACAATAGGGTTTTTATTTATTTATTAGGATTTACTAATCTAATCCCACACCTGTCCATGTGGCAGAGCATTTCCTATTGCTTTGTTTAGCCAATAATTGATTTGTTTGTAGCAACCTCTGCACACATTACACGCTATGTCCCCTCTCATTTGTTTTGATTGTGTCCAACTTCCTGGTTTCCTAGTGGTGGAGCATTCCCTTCTTCTCTCCTCCGCCTGCCGAGGAGACCTGCCTTGTCTACTAACTGACAACACTGACAGAAAATTATTACACGTCATTACACTTCTTAAATCACAATTTACCCAGCCTCAGCAAATTATTCTCCAGTGGGTGCCAGGGGTAATGGAAACTGTCTTCTCCACTTTACCTCCAGCCCCTCTCCTACTCTGTCAAAACCACCCCAATCATCTGTCTGGAGTGAACTGAAGAAGTACTTCCTTCTCTCTTTCCATGTTCTTCCTTTCTTACTTCCCCCTTCCCCTCCTTTCCCTAGGCCGTCCCTTCCTGCTTGCCATCCATCAATTCCTCCTTGCTTCCTTCTTGCTACCTACCTCTCTTTGTTCCTTCTTTGTGTCCTTCATTCCCTCCTCTGGTTTTAAATCTAAAGGCATCAAAGTGTCTCCTCAGGCTGACATTGTTTGTTGGTAAATTGGACTTTATACAGTAGGTAACCTAAGGTGCAGAATTCAAGTGTCTATTAGATTTATTTCTAGATGGACTAGTGCTGACAGGAAGTTGTCTTATTCAATTTTATTCAACTGACTGAGCAATGGCATCTTTTACTTCCAAGGTGACCTACTGTATGTTTCATGGAGAGCAAGAATCAAAGAGTAAATTAGTTGCTAGCTTCATACTGTAAGCTTATGTGGATATTGCCAATTAATTCAGTTTATGATGGAAGGACATGAAAGGGAAGCATCATAAAGTATCATGTCCACCTCACCATTTCAGATTACAGAGGATCGGAAACCTTC
>CABFOQ010032149.1:17464-31128 GCA_900660455.1 Gephyroberyx darwinii
AGACGCCTGGAGAGAGAGAGAGAGAGAGAGAGAGAGAGAGAGAGAGAGAGAGAGAGAGAGAGAGAGAGATAGAAATCAGACCCAAACTCCTGTATGAGGTTTCCTATAAAATAGCATCAACATCTGTTTCTATAGATTCCCTTTTGAATAGATGTATTCTCAGAGGTCAGAGATGAGTTGCTGTGAGTATACGTTTGTGTGTGTGTGTGTGTGTGTGTGTGTGTGTGTGTGTGTGTGTGTGTGTGTGTGTGTGCGTAGTGCTGAAGGAATTATTGTCTTCAGTTGTAAAGCAGAAGTCACACATACACACACACACTTGTGCACGGGGAATAAATATTTGCATTTGAACTGAGATTAAAGAAAGTTCACTGTGACTTGACAGTAAAAGCAAAAGTTTAGCCAAAATGTTTTCTAGTGGAAAAGTAGAATTACTGATTCTTTAATTCAATCAGAGCTTGATGTCAGACTGTAAAAAGTCTTGAGGTTATCAGTAAATAGGATTTTAACTTCTGCATGTAGCAATATGGGGCGCCAAATGTTACCCTGTGAATTTCGTGCGCAAAGTTGATTTCGTGGCACAAAACACACACACACAGATTTTGTCCACAAAACTTTTCAAAAGTGATAATGCCGTTTTATAAACTCATATCTAAATCTAATGATTTATTCTTGTAATGTTTTCATTTGTATCTAAATTAAAACAAAACTTATTTCATCCCTTTCATGACAGGAGATCCAGTTACCGTGCAACGCAGTGTAAAATGTAACAAACGTTTCCAGAGTGTGCCAAGCTTCCTGGTTACAATCTGCACTCAGGCCAGTATAAACGTGTCAAGTCTTACTTTTATTTTGGCCGCAAAATGTGCTTTCCTCCCATAAAAGGCTTGTAATGTGTTCCACAAAATAGATTTTGTGTCACAAAATGGATTTCGCACTATGAAATAAAGTGTTTATTTAGCGTCAAAACAGTGTGAACCAAAGCCTCTGCCGTGTGTCACAGGAGGAAACTTCTATTTAGCAGCACTACACACACACACACACACACACACACACACACACATACAAATATTCACACAAACACACACAATTCACACATGCACGTGTTCAAACACACACAGTGAGCAGCTGCTGCTATGGACACTGAACTATGTCAATAGGCATCACTCACTTCTCTCGCTCCACACGACCACAGCACACCATAAAGTAGCAAACACAGCGAGAGTTGATGTTTCTGTTCGGGAACAATGTTGGATGTTTGGCTAGAAGTGATTGGGCAGGAACACAGCAAGGCAGGATATTCCTGGATGGCTTACTCCATGTTCTCTTTTTATACATCTCTCCTCACAGGTTTCTATGAAGCAGACCAGCTGTAACGGTCCTCGTCTCCTCGTCCAATCCGCCGTGGTGGATTCTCATCCCTCAGGCTGCTCTTGCACGATAAGACTGTTTCAAACTTTACCCCCAATCTACGGCTTTGTGTCCCGTTATCCCCCTCTTCCTGTTCTCCTTCTTTGCACTCCGGTGAACTCTCCATCTCCGTCCCCACTTGTCTTAATTTGCGCTATCTGTAAATGTTCCTTTCTATCTCCTCTACAACTTCATCCATTAATTTACCCTTTACACTTTTTCTTCCCTGTCATTCCTCCCCCTTCTCCCAGAAACACACAAACTTTTCATACCTCTCACTTTTTAGTGACATGTTGGACAGGGTTACCGTACCTTTTCCTCTCACGTTGCAGAGTGATTGAAGCCCTCTGTGGCCAGTGATCCATTTTTCCGACAGCATTTTACATTAACACCTCCGTACAAAGAGCTGGGTGGCCTGACCGGTACCATGCGCTCCTGCTCTTCTTTCTTTAGGTCCATCATCATCATCATCATGAAGTCTTTTGAAACCAGGAGCAGTTGGGGCCTGGTGGCTCAGTGGGCTACAGAGTATAACATGTTCTCATGATGTTGTGTATGTGAAGGCTCTCTCCCATTTTCACTTTTTGCTGCCTACTATATAACTGACCAGAGGTGGCAGGAAAGAAAGTAGTGTTTCTAAATGAAAAAGAACAGTACTCACATGTACAAGACAGTTAAATTGAGATAGTAGTGACAGCTGCTGTGAAAATACTAATTGTCTTATGCAGTTGACTGCAACCAAACGCAGAACTGTCATATTTTGATTTAAACAAGAAAATACTGTCAAGGTGGTTTTGATGTTATAGTTGTTTACAGAACCAGAAGTGGCAGTTATAATAATAACAAAAATACAGTTTATTTATATAGCGCTAGATAGATAAAATAAGAAGAAAAATAAAACTGAGGGAAAAAAAATAATAGAACAAGTAAAACTCGTGTCAATCGGTCTTCACCGCAAGAATTTCACTTATCGCTGATCTGTCAAGAAAGGAGAATTAGCCACGGAACAATAAACAGTTCGGGTGATGGAGACGTGACTTATGCAAGTCAATATTCAATTTACTCTGGTTTGACAGAGGAGCCAGGAACAATTTCACAGCACAACATGTCATTCTAAATCAGCCTGCATTATGGGACACATTTGTTGTGTGTGTGTGTGGGTGTAATTGTGTTTGTTTCAAACCCGGTGAATGTGATTACTTGCAGAATGCCATTACTTACAAGGCACTCAGGGTGTTTCGTCAGCTCTTTACAAACAAATACAAACTGACTAAAAAAAAAAAAAAACAGCCTTAGAATTAAAGAAAAAAGACAAGAGAGCTCTACAGGCTGAAAGTGACATGTTCACTATGAACTACTTGCATGAACGACTTCACAGTTCATGCAAGTCTAAGCAGTCTTATGTTGCGTATGATTATTGTTCATGTTGCACCTGATGGCAAGGTAAGTACTATCCGCTATTCACGAACCACACATGGTATCAAGCGACCATGCAACTCTCTCTCTGTCACACACACACACACATACGCAACCCATTTTCGCAGTTGGAGTAATCTGGAGTAGTTATCAGTATTGGAGGGATCTCAAGCCCTCCCTCATCACCATCAATCTGTCTAAATGACTTCTCTCCCCTCTCTCTCTCTCTCCACCTCTGCTCTCGCTCTTCCATTTTATCTCCCTCGAGCCCATATCGCCATCTCTCTATCTCCGTCTCTCTTTAATTTCTCCGTTTACAACCCCTTATCTTCTCTCTTTTTTTTTTTCCACCGCATTTCGCCATTTTTTAAAAACTTTTCTCTCAACTCTTTGTTCTCTCTCTCTTTCTCTCTCCCTCCCCTGCTCATTCATACGCATGTCTCTCAACCTCATCCTTCTTGCCCTTGATGAAACTGCTCCATTGACTAAGTGGGCCCGGTGTGATGGACGCCCTAATGGGAAAGGACGGAGCATTAAAACTAATAATTCACAGGGCCGTAATGTTCCAAAGCTTTCACTGGGATCCACTCGAGATGGTCCTGTATTTGTGTGTTTATGTGTGTGTGTCTGTCTGTGAGCTTGTGTGTGTGTGTGTGTGTGAGTATGACGCATAAGGTCTTGACGTTTTCCTGAAAGCTCGCTGAGATGAGTCAGCTTTGTGTAGAGTTCCAGTGCACCATCATATTGGGAGCCATCATTTTCTGCTAGTTCCACTGTGAATCCAGCATTGTCAGATAAAGCATTGCAGTAAATGCGTCCTATCCCGCTGCGTCTCACTGCATTTAGAAACCTCAATGATAAAAGGTGATACGTGTTTCATTTTCCATCCATTCTACTGGTGTGCATATCTGACTTTCTGCACTTCGTATCATTTTAGTAATATGGGAGAAAATGTTGGAAAAACGTACAGAAACTTGCTAAGTCACATGGGCGCACACACACACACATGCAAAACACACACAAACACACACACACACACAAAAGGGATACCCCCCCCCGGGGTGCGAAAGTGCAAAGTGGAAAACTGCACCCAGGTGCTGCTGTCAGGAAGGGGAAACTGACTACTGAGTGTGTGAGGGGTCAGAGGTCATGCTACATGTGTTCTACATGTAACCTAATGTAAGTGCAGACACATGCACAGCCATATGCAGGGGGTTGCTGGATGTTTCTATGCTTCTCTCTCTCTCGTACACACATAAACATTAATAGCACGATCGTTTGCAGTGACACATACTGTATGGATGCATGCTAGTTTAGTTTCTTGACAACTTTGACGCTGTACCAATCTTGAGTGTGCAGACTTGTATATGTGTCATTCGGTTGGAAGGTGGCGAATGTGGTGTTATTGGGAACGGAGGGCGGATTTCCTGGGAACAACAAAGGCAACACAAGAACATATGTGCGGAGGGGTGGGGGGAGCAGCTGGCTCCAATATGCGCTTCACCCGTAAAATGCTTTGCATTACCTAATCTCACCACACAACATGAGAGCTGCCTCCTAACCGTGCACACACACTCACTCAAATGCGGCAATGCAAGAACACACAAGAATGCAATTTGACAATCTTCTGCAACAACACATACATCACATATGAAGCGCATTACAGGTCTTTTCAGATGAATTACGAGCGGAGCCACTGAAAACCTTTTTGCCCGGAGGGGGGAAAAAAAAGGAATGGAAGAGAGGCACGTTTCGAGGAGCAAGCGTGACATGAAATGTGATTGCATGAAACAGACCATTTCCCTCAGCGCTCGTGGATGTTCGGCAAAGGTTTAGGAGCCGAACGACCAGCAGTAACCATTGAATCTGCATACAAACGTCATATTGGAGATGTTGAAAGCATTTTCATCATCGTCATCATGAGAGTCATTCCTCCCACCAGCAGCACCGCCAGGAGTGTGTGAAAATCCTACATAACTCACCATTAAAAAAAAGTCTATTGGGCGGGCAGCAAACAGTGGTATAAAAACATAACCATTACGCCGTTCATCTCTTCATTTCTCTAATTGATTGCACCCAGCCTTACAACAGGTTCTTGCTGTCTTTTACAAGAGGCAGCTTGCTATGAATAATGGTCTCTGTGGCGGTATAACAAGCAGCTCTCACATCGGGCCTGTATGTGTCACAGACTGATAGGAATAGCGATTTAGATGGTGAAATTTATAAGGGAGAAGGCCGGACGGTTTTCATTAAAGGGGAAAAAGAATCGAAGATAGATGATCTGGATCTACTTTGCTCAACGTTCCTGTTTTTATGAGGGATGTTAATTTGTCTGTTTAGAGCGGTTGGCAGGCCGCAACGTGCACCGGGTGCTACTTTCTCATCATTCAGCTCTATACCTGTCTACTAACATGTGCGCTTGGGTCTGAAAACTGCTGTTTCTAAAATGTTTCTGTCTGTCTGCTTTTCTGGCTCGGCATTACTCTCTGTCATTTGACTCGCTACATAACTTTGTTTATTGCTGGATCTTTCTTGCCAGTGTAGGTATTTCCTTTTTGGAAAAGCATGCTTTTCACAGGAGGGTCAGCAGAGGTAAAGCTAGCCTGTGTCGGGAAAAAGAAACCCCTACCGTTTTATTTGCTTAGTCTCCATGGAAATGAATGTGTTTCACGGTGTACGCAATCAAAAAGGGGGTCCAGGGGTGCAACACTCTCTATGACATTCGAGCAACATTTCAGCGACACTCTTCAGTTCTGAGCGCCGACATTTGTTTTTTCTGGACCTGTTCGTTTGTGATTATGTCATACTTCAAGCATCTTTGCTCAAGCGGTTTGACCCACAAGTGAGTTAACGCATCGGGAGTTCAATTTTGTTGCCCTTGTGAGGCTTTAACAAGCCTCCACTAACAAGACCTTTTTTATTCTGGTGTTTGTCAGATGCGGTTCATCCAAGTTCATCTCAATTCAGGTTCAAATGAGTAGAACTAATCTTTGTTTTCTCTGCAGCTCCCCGGGGTGGTTGGTTGCCGGGTTGCCTTATTCTCTCAAAAACAGCATAAGTGGAGGCAGCAGAGCTAGACTAGCATCATCACCATCATCATAATTATTATTATTATTATTAGTATTACCCCATTGTAGACAGACACAGACCAGCCTGGGCTTGGCACCTCTTACATTTGTCTTGTTTTCTAATCGGACAGAGGTGTGGATAATGAATCAGCGAACAAACAGATCTTAAGCAGATGGCCGTTGGCCAGTGACAGCCGATACCAGAGTGGATGAGCGTGTTAAGCGTTTCGGACTGGACTTTTAAGGGGGGTGTTCACATGGCTTGTTGAGGGGAATCTGGGGCAGCTCTGTTCTCTCTCCCCAGTCTCCCCACCCTGCCCAGGAGGAAGGTTGAGATTGCTGTGTGGAGTGATGGGTCCGCTGCGAGAGGCTGCATCACAGGGTGGAGACTCTCCACGACCAGTTTCACCATGTGGCTAAAAAAACAGAGGAATTATGGGTTCAGCAAAGTGAAAACATTCAGAAAGTTAGGCTGCATTCTGAGAAAAGGAAAAAAATCTCTCTCTCTCTCTCTCTCTCTCTCTCTCTCTCTATATATATATATATATATATTGACCTGACATCTTTTTCTCTTGACACAAGGTGACAAATTCCATTATTCCTGATCAGACAGAAAAAGTGGCATTACTCTCACATTTCTTCAGCACATGTCAGTCAGTGGAAAGCTAACACACTTCCTGTCACTTTCATAGCACATTTCTCAGGGGATGGAGTTGGGTGACAACTGGTAGAGAGGAGGAGGAAACCCAGCCGCTAATACCCGGACGAGAGGAAGAGGAGACTGGATGTCACCTTCAAATCTAGCAGGCAGATTGATTCAGGGCCTTCAGGGAGCAGGGGGGGAAATACCTCGACCTGACAGGAGACACTAAACCAAACAACCAGAGTTCCCCTGAGAGTGTTAAACTGCAACACACTAAGAATTATGGGCCCTTGGCAATTTTTTTTTTTACATGAATCATACTGTGATTTCAATGGGGAAAAAAAGGAGTTCATGTTTGAAATGTGGCACTCATATGTAAGGTGTTATTTCCTACAAATTTTCAGGATGAAACAAAAAAGTGTGTAAAAATAAATCGTATCAAGACAGGATTATAGTGACACCGGATTCATCACTACCATAAGTATTTGGCTAAGTCTGTAACAATGAAAGTTCAGTTCTGAAATATGTTATAGACTGAAGTGATGTTTATTCCTCTGCCTGATTTCAGAGGAATTCAATCAATAGAACTTATGATTAAACATACTTATGTTTACCACACTACACTACCCAGCATCTGTTCGCTACGAACAAGGCACGACTTCCTAGTTTGAAATGTTTCAAAACTAACATCAGTCTGTTGCCAAGTGCTGCCAGTCTGGAACAAAACAAGCCATCATGTAGCTTGCTAGTAAACCTACTAGATAATGTTGCACCATGAAAGTTTTATAGCTAGCGATAGTTATGGTCTTTGGCTAGTGTACACTGTCATTTACCAGAAAAAAAAGAGCAATAACTTTGGTACGCTTCTCACAGTGAATAAATGTAGTTCCACAACTGAACTTGCTGTTTATGTACACAATCTTGTACCAAGGCCTTTTCCTTGAAAAGTTCCAAAAATGGTGTAGGTCTCGTAATTGCTTATGTAACTGTGTATGCCTCAACACAATCTATTACTTTTTTTAGTTGATGTAGACATACATATATATATATATATATATATATGATATATGATATACCCTGCTTCCCCCCGCTGTGTCTATGAAAAGTCATGCTAGCCACCAAGTTGCTAGTAAACCAGTGGGTGGTCTTGGTTAACTTCTGCTACAGCTCCCCATAAAAACACGTTTTTTTTTTAAAAACTTGCTTTCGCCTGATTTCAACCAACTATGGAAACCATCTTTGATCATCACTTTGTGTCCCCACTGTCCAGTTTTAAATTACTTTTTCCTACATTTTGATTGGTTGACCTACCCTTCTGAGCTAGAAGGTTTCATATTTATTTTTTTGTATTTATTTAGTGTATTTTGTATTTTATTATCACATTTATTTTGTTTTATCTCTTTATTCTCGTCAGTCTCATTTTACTGCTGTGAAGCACTTTGTAACTCTATTCCTAATATATAAATGTAATTATTATCAGCATTATATCACCTCCATTTGTTGTTTGCCTCCTCTGAGGTGAGGGTTTTTGAGACTTGACCACACTATTCTCTCTGTCTATGTGTGTAATGTGTTGTGAAAGCTGTAATGTGAAAAGAGGAAGCACAACAAAACAGAGACAGACTGAGTGAGAGCATGTTAAGAGTGGTTGTTCCATATGTATCCCACACCCTGCATGCACTTTGCACGGATCCACCATGTGAGATACATTGTCCTTTCAGAGGGGGATAGGATTTTATGAGCAGATCTGAGTGCTTTCATAGAGAAACACTGGGCAGCGGTCAAATTCCTCTCAACACATACAACAATGAGCACTTCTCATTTTCCTTTGTATCCAGTTGCATAATTGCATGCGAGGCAAAGTCAAATATTAAATATTTACTCCCACATTGTGATTGAGCACTGGAAACAGTTTAATAAATTGTTCATTCCTGGACACGCAACAAATGGTGGCAGTTTAGTTGTTTAAATCGTCTTCATAAATAATGATATCGATGACTCCAATGTGACCAACACGCTCAGATTACCACTCGGTTAATTTCTGCTCAGTCTTGCCCTCTGCCAAAAAGATCTAATCCCATCTTCCTCTTCAGCCTTTTTTTTTATGAAAAACTAAGTGCAATAAAAAAGTGAATGTGCTCTTTTTATGCTCCAGATAGAGGCCATGAGGGGGAACAAAATTCAAACATCTCCCTCTGGATATTGCAGTGTCAGTGAGTCTGCACGAGATCATTACTCCGTTCCATATACAGTTACCCAATACACTTGCTACATTCATCTTACATTTCACCTCGTATACACACCGAGGGCCCCCGCTTGAAAATCTGTTTTTAAATAAAAAAGCAGCACGCTTGTGTGTGCGTGAAGATCAGTTTAGTGAGAATGTTTGATTTCACATGGAGAACGTTCTTGTTTTATTCATAGTTTCCAGTTTTGCAATGCCAGGACAGCAAGTGTCATTTGAGTGTTATCCGTGGCAAGGTGCCACACTACAGTTTCACGCTGCTGTGAACAGTAGTTGGAGGTCAGTTAATCAACATACATGTCAGCGTGACGTCTGGCCTCTTGTCTAGAGGGAAGCATTGAGCTGAATTCTCTGTACCTCACTTTCCACACATTGTTCCAAGGGGAATATCACGCCTCGATGCATCGACAGCCCTCCTGCTTGTTAGATCAGCGCCATCGTCCATGTTCTCGGTGTAATTTTATAGGTATTTTATAGAAATCAATCATATGCATGTTCAGTATGAGTGCTGGGAGGGGGTTACTGTGTACACGTGCATGACCATGATGGTTATGAGTTGATGCATACCTCTATAGGTATGAATCATTAGCGTGCTGAGTGAAGTGGCCACACACTGGGTTTACAGCTGCTGGGCCATTCAGCATCCACACCACAGTGGCACCGTGGTATGCTCATCATGCCTGGGAGATAAGGTCTGAGGTGGAGGGGGTGAGGAAAGAGAGACAGACAGAAATAAGTAAGATGTGAGAATAACACTCGAGAAAGAGTGTAAGAGAGAGACAAAGAGAAAGAGTGAAGGGTTCTTCAGGCAAGCTACAGTATGGGTTATGGTTTCTAGTGCCACTGGCAACTTGATCCCGAGTACACACCGAGGATTGGGACTCTTTTGGATGGGCGCTCTTCTCCTTGAGCAATAAAAGCCCTTGAAATAAAGTAGGGCCATCTTCACGTGAGAAAGGAGAGACAAAGAGAGTCAGAAAAAGAGAAATTGAGAAAGAGAGGTTGCATTTGTGAGTCTAATATCGGTCTATTTCTCAGGGGGCGTATTGATCACAGGAAGGAACAAATAAGCAGGCACCGTGTCGGATGTGTGACAAGGCAACGTCCTGTCTTATTATCCTCGAGTGTTTGTTTGGCTTGTTTGATCGAGTAGCACTTTACCACTGTCGCAGGAGATTATAGGAAGGAAGCCGGATGTATTGTAAGTAGGTTTGGCGCCCCTCTGTGACTAACGTAGCTGAATTAATTCAGACTGTGATTGACTGGACCAGCTCTGTTGTAGTGGTGGGTTAGATTTTCTAGCACGGCAGGGGATACGACTTAAGGTTCAGAATCAGAGAAATGCAGTAATATGAATGAAAACACAAGGGAGGGAATCAAAGCGATGAAAATGAAGGTTAGATTGAGAGAAACGTGAGCGTGTTGAAGAATGCTCTCGGTTCTTGCTGTTGTGGTGAGCTGTGAGCATTTCTGCAGCTTCCTCCTCTAACCTCTGCAAACAGGAGGGAGCGAGAGAAGGAGGGAGGGAGCGAAAGAGGGAAGGGTGGTTGAGTTATTATGTGCTGAAGGAGAGTGTGTGTGTGTGTGTGGAGAGGTACACCACTCTTGCTACTTTAAGAGCTTTGCCACTTCAGCCAAACGGGCCGCTCTCTAATCCACTCCTCCTCTCCTCCTCTCCTCCTCTCCTCCTCTCCTCCAACCCAACACATGGACTCCAGCAGCTTGAAAAGAAGAGAGTGAGGAAAGCAACTTTTCAGAGAGAGAGAGAGAGAGAGAGATAAATGCTGGGAGGGAAGTTTGCTGTTGGACCGGTTGTTTCCTGGACTGGAGTTGCACTGGCTGAACATTGGCGTTAACATAGGAAGCAATCCCCTTTTCCTGTGTGTGTGTTTTCTGTCCGCCCTCACAGGGAACAGTGGGCGAGCAGGAACTGCGTTGAGGAAGACCGCTGGATGCCCCCATTGCAACAGAGTTACAGCAAAGAGGAGCACCAGCCAAAAGAGGAGAGGAGTAAGCGATAAAACAGAAGACTAGGAGCTGCGGGAGTTGGATCAAGAAGAAGTGGAAAAAGAAAGGAAGAAGACACAGTCAGAGTCTTGTGGGACACTTTAGCGAGAGAGAGAAAAATGAGCGAGAGAAAGTAGGGATATAGAGGATAAAAACAGAAACTCACCTGACACACTTGTCGACTCTGCCAGGTGGAACAGCCTCCTCATTCCCCTCTCCTCCCTCCTTTCCCTTCCCTCTCCTTCCCCTGAGATGGGCCGTCCTCTGGCCCTGACCCTCACCTACCTGGCCTGCCTGCTGGCCGCTGCCATTGGCTCGGAGCGCCAACGACACCACGTGCAGCACGGCCCCTGCAGGTACACCTTCATCCTCCCCGAGGTGGAGCACTGTCATCCCCTCAAGGACTTCCAGGTCACCAACACCCTCCAGAGGGACTCGCCGCCGCAGGCTGAACCCGACGTGAGCCACCCGGAGGAGGCTAAGGCCCAAACCACGAGGCCCTCCTGGCAGGAGAGGAAGCTGGAGAGTCTGGAGAGTGCCACGGAGAATAATACTCTGTGGCTGCAGAAGGTAAGGTGTTGTACTGTGTAGACATAACCTTAACTATGTGCATGGAGACTTGTCATGTGAGACTATAAGTCAATTGGACTGAAGAGTTGAAGGAATGTACTTGAAGTGAAGTAAAAATACGATAACTGCATCAAACTCATTTCACCATTTCGCTGCCCGTTACTTTCTCCTCTGGCATCTAGCCATTCTACCTCTCCCTCTTGCTGTCACTGTCTTCTTCCTGCCCTTTTCACTTTTTTACCTGGTTACATTTTAGCCTGCACAGACCTTCAAGTGAAGTGTTGAAAGAAGCATGGGATTTCTATTGAATACACTATCTGATGTCATCTGTTGACAGGCCTTCATTATTGATATGTTCAGTACTCCGCTGGGATTTCCTGGATGCTTGGTGTACGCATATCTGGCTCCGTGACAGCATATGGTGTTTGTGTGTGTGTGTGTGTGTGTGTGGCTGTGTGGCTGTGTGGCTGTATTTAAGACCACTGGGATGCCAGAAATCCCTGTTGCATGAGAGGGGAGAAAGACAAGATGAAAAAAGTTTGCTAATATCAGACGGTGCCAAATGCGTCTCAGACCATTAAACCTCCTAAAGTAGTCTTCCCCCCACTGGCAGCAAGTACACACACACACACAGGCACACACACACACATGCAGAAACGTCCCTCTTGCCACATGTTTTAGTCCATTTATTAACCGAGGTCTGCAGAAAACACCCTGCGCTTAACACCGCTAATAAAAAAGATAACATGTTTCCTCAGCGGAACATTTGTTTATCTGCAGGAGACACATTTTAGCATGTCTCGTCTCCGGGCCAGTGACCTTGGCGGTGCCATTTAGCCCTCATTATGAATGACTGAAGTGATGCGATTAAGAGTGGGCTCACAATAGTGTTTTCATTGCTAAGGTCATCAGGGTACAGAATCAATGTTGTGCTATTGTGTGTGTGACAGACTGGCTGAAACGCCACCCTTCTCCACCCTCCTCTCTATTCTTGTCTGCCTCTCTTTCAGACAAGAGTATTTATGTTATACACTGATCCTCAGGCTGGTTAGAAGCATTTGTGTCTGATTAGATTGACAAGGTCAGCTAAGGTCATGCAAGTTGATCGTATTTGAGGATTTGAAAAGGGGATATTTTGGGGGCAATGGTTCTTCCTGTCTTTTTGTCACTTCCACTCACTTGCTCACTTTCTTTTCCTTTCCTTTCCTTTCCTTTCCTTTCCTTTCCTCTCCCCATTCTCCTTTGTTTTCTATTGACACTCCACTCCTCTCTATCAATCTTATTCTGTTCTATCTGGTCCTGTTCTCCACCACTGCTGATGATGAATGTGTCTCATCCCGAACCCTGACTCATCTACCGTCAGATCCCAAACTCTTAGTCTATCTTGCTCCTTCTTTACACGCGCTCGCAAACACACGTACAAACACCCACGCATGCAAATCCCTTTGTGCAGTCTCTGTCTGATGCTCACGCCATGCGAAGCCTCCCCTGAGACTATACTGCGTGTGTGCGCGAGAGAGAGAGAGAGAGAAACAGAGTTGGGAAGAGTGAGACTGCACACAGCTTTCTTTATGTGTACATTTCCCATGCATGCGCTCTCTAAAGCAAGGCCTAAACCTTAAGCGTGTTCAGTGCAGCCAGTAGTCCCTCTGCCATTTCTCTCATGGCCGTGATACAAGTTGTCAGAGAGCTTGAAGAGAGGCAGTTTAATTCCTTCCCGTCTTCAGAGAAAACCCAGCTCACACGCAGATAAACCTTCTATTGCTGCACATTCTCTCCATAATGTCTGGACACAGAGATCAAACTTTTCAACACTTTACACCCGCCAGGCCAAAGCGATGCATGAATGATTGCGTAACGTAGCACGACCCCGGAGAGCCAGTTTCCGATATGCACAAGAGGATACTAACCTTTGACCCTGCATGGAAAAGCATTTTCAACACCCTGTGATGCTCATAATGGATATCTGCACAATGTTCAAGAAGAGCAGGGTTACAGGCATGAGGGACAATGTGTGTGTTTGTGTGTGTGTGTGTATGTTTATGTGAAACTTTTGGATAATCCCACTCAAAGCTCCCCTGCGATGCTGTGACCCTTACTGCGAGCCTTCCTCCCATTCCCCTTGAAAGGAAACACACCCACACACACACACACACACACACACACCTACACACACACACACACACACACACACACACACACACACACACACACACACACCTCCCTCCTCACCCATCCATTTAAACACACACCACCTGCATTCTCTTTCTCTGTCAGATGCATGCAGACAGACAAACACACACTTTAA
>CABFOQ010032149.1:31148-57807 GCA_900660455.1 Gephyroberyx darwinii
TAGTGTTCCAGATTCCTTCTGGTGTTTCCGAGAAGAAACTAGTGTTTGTTTTCTTTTGTTCGAACCCCATGCGACCCGCCGTCTTGTCCCCTCCGCTCTCTGCTGCTCTTAGGGATTGGCAGAGGGGATGTGGGCGTGTTTTCCTAACTGCTTTTGGGAGCTTGTGTGGATTATGCTAATAGAGCAATATTGCAAAGAGATCAAGGTGGCTCGGCTACCCTCGGCGACCTGATTTCCTGGCCCAGTTATGTCTCATGACTCCAATACTAAAGCACGTTTCCCCTGCCGCATTATCTGATTAATCCCTTTTTCCCTCCATGCACCCTTTCTCTCCCTCTTGAACATGTTTGACCTGAGCCTGCATTTGACATTGACATACTGTATCTTTAAGGTCACGACCCCATTCATTTCCAGTGATCAGTGGATTTACCCGGTGACACATCGATCAGGTCACTGGCGTAATAGAAACCTATTCATTGCCGTTCCTCCCATCAGCACCATCCCGACGTGCCTCAGCCCATTGTTGTCATTGGCCAGGAACAACCAGCAGATATGCTTTTCCCATCCCCTGTAATTGAAAGTGAGAACAAAAGCGTCTATTGGCTCGACAATTAAGATATCAAGTGATACAAATCTTATGATGTTCTCGGTGCTGATCCCCCTTCTGTCCCTGTCAGACACAATGAGACAGAATGATGCTACATCTCATGTGTGATTTATCTGGCAGGATTGTGCAGCTTCTGACAGAACTGCACTAAAATCTTCTTTTTGGCAAATGGCTTGGCAGCGGGAGATGGAGTGTATCATGACCTCTGGACTGAGCTCTATCATAGAAGGCTGTAATAGGAAGTCTTTGGACAGGCTTCTGATAGCAGCCTCAATAGAGGAGGCTGATTATGATGCCGGGATCTCTGGTTCCTCCTTGGGAGTTGGCTCTAATCCGCTCATAATCTCTTCGCAACCTTCGTTATGAAGGGATTCTGATGTCTCCAAACATAGCGAAATGGGAGAGATGGCTTTATGGAGCGAGAGAGAAGGCGAGGGAGAAAAAGAAAGGAAGAAGGAGTTAGCGCTAGAGACAGAGAGAGAGAGAGAGAAGGATTGAGAGACAAAGAGAGAGGGATTACCACAAGACAAACAATTGAATTGCTGATTCATCTCTATTTGTCCACTCGGATCAGTATTTTTTATATTTTTATTTTACTTCATAGAAAATCAAAAGCCGTCTCTTGTGGTCATGCATTATCATAATTCCATTCTTCTCTGAAATGGACATTTTTATTGAGAAAACAAACACAGTCTCATTTGAATTCCCCTTGATTTTTGTGGATAGCCACTCATTAGCTGGATAATTTTGAATACTCTCTCCTCGGGGACTTCATTTTCCAGTGGTGGGTGGTTTCAACAAGAAAAGTCTGATCTTTTCTCCCCAGAAGAGGCATAAATATTAATGGGTTCCTTTCAATATTCTACTTTGCTTTATTGAAAGTGCCTGTTAAACGTTGAACAGAATTCCATCGCTCACGACGGGGAAAACGTTTTAACCGAAATGCCTGAGTGCCGGCTGAATTTGTCTTCTATACGCTTTTAGCTAAAATGGCCACATTAATAAGAAAATCTGTTTATTGATGGATGGTGTTCTATTTTTACTCCTGCTATAACATGACGACGAGTTTTCTCCCTGCTTCTTTCTCTGAGCTTGTGATTGATTACAGTGTGCAGGCAAGTGTCTCTGAAGTCCAGTGCACAAAAGTCATGTTGTCAGCCACTGCAGTACAAAGCACTCATACTCTTTCGGAAATGCTGTTAAACCTCCACCATTGTGAGAGACCTACATTACTTAATTTTATTGATGTATGTATATATAGGCAAGTGATGCATATTATTTGCCTGAACTGCAGCTGGATGGAGAAATAGATGGATAGATAGATGGAGCAACATAACCAGTGCCCTAGGGATATTGGGCTGTATGGGGTCTGTCATGGCACCTGAGAATAGTGAGGTGACAAAGAGATGAATGGCTAGCATGGCTTCGCTTTTAGGTTGGTGCTTCATGCACTGCATCAAACTGTCATCGGACATGAGAGCATTATCTCCTTCAATCTGATAATCGCCGAAATGAAAGTAGTAAATCTGACATCCTGACTGATATTGTGTGTGTTTGATCGTTCTCCTTGCAGCTGGAGAACTACATCCAGGAGCGCTCCGGGATGGAGGAAATGAAGAGAAACGCTGTCCACACCCAGACAGCTGCCATGCTGGAGATGGGGACCAACCTCCTCAGCCAATCGGCGGAGCAGACTCGCAAACTGACAGACGTGGAGACCCAGGTGAGCCAATCGGAAAGGATTTGAGTGAACCTGGGTGAGGGTATTTGAAACAAATCCAAATCAACAAATAAGGGATCGCGACCTTGCACTCAAACGCATGATGTCACTTGCTAACGTCTCGATGAGTAGGTAATTAGAGGCATATCAGATGTAACCACTGACTCTCCAGATCTGAAGGTGGTGACCACTGCTTTGAAACAGATGGTATTTAGTTCTGCAGACTCTGACTGACATGTTGAGTTGAGCTAGGTGACTGACAACAAGCCAATTAAAACATAAAATGCAGTACCACAACACAGATGTGTCTCCAATAATGTCATGGAGCTGTTATTACAGATTGGGGTGTTTTGGTCCTAGTACTCTCTCTCTCTCTCTCTATGAAGTATATATGATGCATGATATCACAACCTGTACAAATATCTGAGCTGCTTTGTTCAGGTTTTTGTTTTATCTGCAAAACATGGCACGGGTGCATATGAGATAATAGCTTTCATTGTAGGATCAAAGAATACATATTATGACCCTTCTACATTATTTATCCTCATGCACCCTTTTCATCTATCCATCAACCCACCTGTTCTTCCATCTATCCATACGCCCTCGTTTCCTTCCATTTTTCCAAACACCCTTCATTCTCTCCCGCCCATCCTTCTACCTATACATGATACATACATCTATTCCTCTGTTTTTACCTATCTGTAGGTCTTGAACCAGACAAGCCGCCTGGAGATCCAGTTGCTTGAGTACTCACTGTTCACTAACCGGCTGGAGAAACATATTCTCCAGCAGACGCAGGAGATTACGCGCCTAAATGACAAAAACAGGTGAATATGCACACACTTACAGAATTATCAAGTAATTAATACAGAATTACAGTAAAGTAAGACGCCGACTCAGGGCGGGTTTCGTGGCAGCCTTTTATTTGTCCTACAGATAGGACAAAGATATCATACGCACTAAGACATTTTCCAGAAATTCTCAGAAGTGAAATGCCAGTAAAGTAAAGTGGACTTCGAGGTATTTTCTTTGTCTGTTCAGCCACGGTGGCTATCGCTGCTTATGCTAACAACCCAGTTCTTCTTTTTGTTTGCCGTTAACAGAAACATAACACACATCACTTCCTGTGTGCCAGAGCATTTATTCCGGGAAAGACCTGCCCAAGACTGGGTGTTTAGAACAGGAAATGGGTATTCGATTGAATGTATTTATATATTATATGCAGGTTTGTTACTCTCTATTGCTAAATGAAATTACCTTAAAGTGTTCCTTTACATAGTTGAGCTTTAACACTAACTGTAAAAGCTCTTGGCCCCAATAACTGAACCGCTGAGGTGCACTTAATGCTCATGCGCTGTGTATTTGTGTATGGGAGTGTGGATGGATGGATTGGCAGGACGTGTGAGGAGGGATTTCCCATTCTTCTCTCTAGGAACACAAGGTCAGATTAGGGCCAACAGCTGATGCAGGGGTTGAGGACAGGTCGCTGGGCGGCATGAAGGGAGATTGTGTTTTCTCTCCTTGTATCTGGTTGTTTATCATTCCATCCATCTGTACCGAGTGTGATCGGGAGACCACAGTGCCCCACCAGCCACACCACCTGTTACACATCTGGCCCCGCGTGGCCCTTTGGCCCTCGTCCTTCATGTTAGTGGCATGTAAATAAATGGATACATCTTCGCAAGGACAAACACCATGGCGGGACACGATCGATTACGGGGGTTCATAGTAGATTCCCAGCCAGGCAGCTGTGGAGTAGAAGAGAGAAATAAGCATGTCAGTGGTTTGTGAGGGGCTACCGCTGCTGATCCTCAAGGGCATGGAGCCAGCTTTGAACTGCTGCCAACTAAAAAGAGGAGACAGAAATGTTTGTTTTCATAGGAACTACATGCAAAGCACTAGTTGGGAGTGTGGCAGGGAGAGAGAATAATCTAATAGCAATATATCTTCATAATAATAAATGGTCATAAGCATAGCAGTTTTGAATACCCACGATGCAATGCATTCCAAAATGCTACATTTGCTCTGACAAACCCCTGACTGTGTAAACATTCCCAAGCTGGATCATGGCATTGTTCTAAACTCCCATTGCTCCTCAAAGTGAAAACCACGCGAAGGAGAACAGTTTGTAAGACATGTCTTTTTTTTCGAGTGTCATTAAAATGTATTTGAACTGACTCCACTCTCCTTCCAGGGCACACACAGAGTTTGTGCTTATAGTGGGAGATTGACCACGAAACATGAGGAAACAGAAGCGAATGTGCAAGCGTGGGGCTGAAAAGTAGCTTGTTCAATCTGGGTGGCTGGATTGTTTCAATAAATAACTGCTGCAGAGTCGTTAGTCAGAGCCATAAAGATCAGGCTGCAGGGATTTATGATGTTCATTTTGAGCTGGGGGTGTGAAGCTTGTGTGCACAAATATACACACGGACACACACAGACACTGTCAGGTTGTTGCCTCGTGGCTATGATCGAGAGGCCTAGCATGCAGGCCCATCTGTGAGCGTCGCTGCTGTACAGGTGTTAGCCCAATGAGACTCTCACGCTGAGGCCTATAATTCATCCTTCATCTTCATCATCAGCCAGTGTGTGAGTGAATGCGCATTTGTTTGTGCAACTCCACTGTTGAAAAGCAAATTTTGAATGGATGAACGGTCAGCTGTTCCGTTCTGTTGTTTTCTGTTCTGTTCTCCCCCAACGCCCTCTCTGCTCTCCTCTCCTCACCTCTCTTCCACCCTACAGTGCAAAAAATAAGCAAATTAAAAGAAATCTGCCATTGGGGTGATATATTAACTTGATTCCAATAATGTTTCTTCTGTCTCAAGCATTTTCTTCAAACAAGTGAAGGTATCTTCAGTGAAACAGCTGACTCTACTTGTTTCAAGATATTGTCAAAGTACATTGCAAATAAGTGGAACCAACGCACCCCATCTGCAGAATTTTCCACTTATTTTCAGCAAAATAGTTTGACTTGACTCAGTGAACTGCTAAGATGGCTATGTTTTGCAGTGTACATCTTTTGCGTTTGACAGTTTTCTGGAGCAGAGGTTCTTAGCATTGGAGGCTCGGTATGGGAGGGAGCTGCAGGGCTTGCAGGGCGAGAAGCAGCAGCTTCAGGAGCTCCTGGAGAGGCAGAGTCACCTGGTCAGCCAGCTCCAGGGTGAACTGGGCAGCTCCACACACAACAGCACCTTATTACAGAGACAGCAGGCAGTGCTCACAGATACTGTTCAACAGCTGCTGGCTATGGTCAACCACTGCAATGGTAAGAAGGCATGGCATTGAAGAGCTGTTGCTGTTGTTAGCTGGGTGAGCAAATGATTCCATCATGATACTAAGTAAGGAAAGACACAAACTGCTGTGTATTATGTATTGATAGAAGTGTTTTGGGATGTTTAAAACTGCACTAGGCAACTGTTTAAAAACTGCTTGAACTTCAACATCCATAAATCATGTGACGTGTCATCAGCAAACTGCACACAGCATGCTTATGTTTACCAACCCAGCCCGGTCTGTGATCGCTTTATACCAAAGGATATGAAAGGGACAAGAGAAGCAACAATATGTAACACTTGTGAGTCCAGGACCACGTTTCAATTAGATTAGATGCTTTTCTCCATTGCAGCAGGGTGTTCGCATTGTGTATTTTTACATAAGCATCTTTTCCTAATGCAGGTTTAACTTCAAATCTCAAACCAATTGCACAATTACACATACAAAGACTTTGCAGGCTAAGATCAAAGCTTGACATTACCCCAGGGAACTCAGATCTGGTTGGGATTTGTGTGCAGATCCATGCGGTTGCCATCTGTAAACATGCGCCTGCACATATTTACAGAAATCTCCACTATGCCCAAGGAGGAGCCACCCAGTTTCAGGGACTGTGCAGAGATCCTGCGATCTGGAGTGACAGAGAATGGGATATATAGCATACGTCTCCCCAACTCTACCCAGACTGTCAAGGTACTAAGGCTCTAAAGGTCATTGGCCTTTTCTTCTAAATATCACATAATTTACTGTGGCATGTTATGAGGCATCGCGGAACTTTTGTTGTGAGGCATTTCATCCCTTTGTCTTGTATTTAGCAATGGGATTATTTTCAGTTGTATTGATTTTACTGGCTATTTCTAGCCTAGGTAATGTAAAGCTACTGCAGAAACATACGCTGCATATTGACATTCAGGTTTTATCATTTTTTAAGGCCACAATAAACTCTGGAAGGACAAACTGTTCTGGTGTAATGGCATTCTACTCGGCTTTTTGGCATAGAGGTTGATGGAAATGTCACGCTGGGTTACAGAGAGAGAAAATAATAAGCAACAGGAGCATTGTGCCCCGCAGGCTCCAGGGTGAGCGAGAGTGTGCAGTCGAATGCTAAGTCAGAATAGCTTAGGAGGCACCTCCGCTGACCCGAACTAGCGGAACCCTTGCTAGTTCAACCATGGTGTACACCAGCAGGCGATCCTTTCTCTGAATCAAAACTTCCATTCTTGGCTCAGATCTTCACTGCCAGAGGTTAGCAGACAAAAAAAAAAGATACAAATAAAATAGTTATTTGTTATTCATTACTTTCACTTTAGTTTGCTGGCTTGCACCATCTCCTAGCGCCTCTGTTTTCCCCCCTCTTCTTCCTCTTCATTTCCTGTGGGCAAAGCAGCCAGGTGTTTGGCATTGGTGCCATGTGTTTCCTGCCAGCCGGGGCCAATGCACGTTTCCATAGATGCAAGTTACTACTCCCCACATCATCAGCGCTTTCAATCTATGCCATCTAATTCCAATGCAGCTGGCAAACTGGGTGGCTGTATAAAAGTGGGGCAGATTCAAATCGTCCTATTTTCAGTGCAGTGTGAGTTTTCTCCATTGAACGAGACAAAAAAGCACATATTTGTGTGGGATGCAGTTTTGACTGTAGGGAAATCATTGTAATCAAAACACATTTGTCTGTCTCTCTCTCTCTCTCTCTCTCTATCTATCTATCTATCTATCTATCACAAAAGTGTGAATGGTGCAGATGTCCAGAAAACCAAATAGTTAATTGCGTCTCCTTTTTTAATTGGTCTAATATAAATGCTTTACATCTAAAACAAATCCTCAAACTATTCTCGTTAACAGATATTGACAATGCTCTGGTGACAGCCACAAAAAGTTTTTTCTTCAACATATTTTCTTCGTCATATAAGGTGCCCATGATTGAGAGTGACAACACAGCCTGTTTTAGAACTGCACACACACACAGGGCTCATGAAGTAAGATGCGTAACGCTATTAGTGCATATTGAGAAAGAGGTTTTTTATCCCCTGAAAGCCCCTCACAAATTATCATAACCATGACAATATATTTTTTTAATCATATAATGCGTCAGTGGTCTTGAATTTTGCATTTTACTATAATAGATTTGGCACTAAATGAATGCATGCTGCCCAATAATAAGTGGATTTGGAGTTTTAAATATGGATCTGGTCAAAATCAGTATTAACGACTGCATTTGGGAAATGAGTTACAGAATTCAATTTCAAGGCTCTGCTTTTGTATTCACTGTGTTGCCTTAAAGGCCAGAGCATTGGCTTAATGTGCCAGGGAGTAATCACAGCATATTGCTATTCAGCTCTGTTTTCTGAAGTAAAAGACCTGAGCGTCATTTGACCTTAATTTAGCAGTCCTATTCTGGGAAAGTGCTGGAAACCCTCGTCTCATTTCTAGCAGAAAATAGCCAGTTGGGATGTCGAAATAGTGAGATCTCTTGGGATGCTGTCCACCCACCAGCATCTATGTCTCGGTTATGGAGCGCCACAGGACTCTTGAGTCAGGACTGGGTGGATGGGTTAGTATCCAAGCAAATAAGCAAATCTATTATTTTGTGTCACCAGTTTTTTTATACTGAAACAAATAAGTCATGTCTGGCATTGCAGGTTCATTTATGGTAACACCTGTCACTGACAATATCTGTATCATCTCAAACATTGTGCAAATAAAAAACCTGATAAAAGACCACCCTGTGGCCACCGGCTATTCAGCCTGAGTGCAGTTGTTCAATTTAAAATGATCACAGTGACAAAAAAAACATCTATTCTTACCGCCCAAAGGAGAATCACGCACATTCAGCGTTACTTGTGATACCCGGGAGAGGCTGAGATGTGTCGAGTTAAATGCCTAAAATGTGTAAAACCATTCCCCTGACAAGTAAAAAATTTTAAACTCTGTCACCAGATGAATAGGTGCAATTCATTACTGTTTGTCCTTCCAAACATATCTACTTACGGCAGCCAAGTAAGAAAGAAAACAGTGTGTGTAACCCAAAACTCAGATGCCTCCCCCGCCCATACCCCACTCAAGGGGATAACAGAGCACGCTGACATGTTAGTTTTTCCATCCCACCTGGGTCATATCATTGCATGACACCCTAAAATGTTGGGCTCCCCCCCTCCTTTTTCTGAGGCTTCCAAGGCAGCCTTCAACTAACGGAAAAACTATGGTGTGTTTTCTTTCGTCTGGGTGTGAGATGTGATTCTTTCACATTTCCCTTCCTCCCCTTGTAGACCATTTTGGTGTGGTTTCTTGAAAAGTACTGAAGCATAGACCACCATCGGAACTGTCTAGTTTTAGAAAAGAGGAATAAAACATTATTATAATGGTCCTTTTGCCCGATTTCTACAGGTTTTCTGTGATATGAAGACTAGAGGTGGGGGTTGGACTGTGCTGCAACATCGGAGAAACGGCTCTGTTGACTTCCACCTCGGCTGGAGGGACTACAAAATGGTAGGTTCGGCAGAAGACTGAATGCATCATTAGCACACAACACAGTATTGGCAGAATGGATCTGGATTATGGGACTGGACAGAAGGTTCCAATAACTATCCATGGGTGATTTGGCATGGAGAGGCGTGGGATACCGGCAACCCAGTGATCCCAGGTGACCCGCGGTTGTTTTATTTGGCCGCCCGTGTGTTCTCTATAACCCCCCATGTTATTGCACCTGCTCTCACTCGCTCTCCCTGTCATAACGCCCACACACCCATACACACACACATCATGCTCTTCAGTCATCCGCAGAACACTGTTTTTATCTATTGTCAAGATCCCTGCTTAGGGAAATTGGTTTGTGGTGATGAAGGGAACAGCAGTTCCAAATGCAAACCCTGAACAACAAGCACGGACTGCATGTAATACACACACGCACACACACATACTATATATATCCATGTTGTCCCAGTGCTCTAGCTGAACCAAGCGTGTTTTCACACCTGTGGGTTTTGTTGTTTTGGTTGGACTTAGATTTAGATCATGTTTTTCTCATTCACATCACAGAGTTTTCTCAATAGAATCAATATTCCTTTTGTGCAATAACAGCGGAGAAAGAAATATGTTTGCAAGCTTTTTCAATAGACTTAAATTACACACTGTGGAAATGACTGCGGCTGGTTTTGGTTTTTGATTGAATAGCAATTTATCTCTCACCTTCTTCAATTGCCACAGCTTGGCTGGGAAATAAAAGGTGGTGATTGCAGACACAAAGAGTGAGTGAGAGAGAGACAAGTGTAAAAAAAAACTCCTCAAACTCTTTGAAGAACAATATTTTTACAAGTAGATGATAAATATTTGGCCCCCGTGTGGGGCGTGGGAGCACAGGGGCCCCTGTGTAGATGGCAGATAATGTATGTACTGAAGTGCTTCACTGACCCTGAATCTGTGGTCAGTGTTGATCAAATGTTGCACTCAGGCCTGCTGGCCACATGATAGATGCTCCCAGACTCTTGCCGTATATTCACTCTCTCTCAAAACCAATAACAAACAGAGTGTCTGACAGCTAGACAAAGTGAGTAACAATTCAGAGGTAAACAAAGGAGAAAACTTCTGTAAGAATGGTCTAAGAACACATGATATCTGTGGATATTTTTATTTGTGACCTTAAGGTTACATCTGCATTGATGTGACTGATAGTTAACACATGCATTTTGATCTCCCTCTCTCAAATTCGTTTGGCCTTTTCACCGCGTGACTCACCTCTCACATTCCCTCGTGTCTGTCAAACAAGTGACATTTTGTACTTGACAGCCCTCTGTGAAATTCATTAGCCCATGCCGTAATTTGGCCCTCATCTTAAGCCGTGTCTTTGAATAGAACATTTCGTTTCATTATCATTCCGTCGGAGTGACAGTGATCGTATCCTTTGTGCAACTTTTCTGTCAAAGTCATCACGCTAGTCGCGCACTGTATCTGTTTTCATTTAACATTCCAGGTGCCGATGCAAAGTCATTTTCATATTACTCTACCTTCCACCTGTTAACATCATTTGACCGTGCTTTCTGACTTGGAGTAATGTATCCCCTTGACACTTCTCTGTCCTTACCCATTTCATTATAGTTCACCTTTCTCACCAATATATCCTTAAGTGGCATACCACTGAATTTCATCTTTAAAATTATTATTCCTATGTGCTCGTGTAGTTCATTCTGTATTAGTGGACATTTACCTTGTCCAGCTCTGATTGCACTATTAAGATTTAAAGCATATTTGAAGGTAAAAACAGCAGATCTGTCCACAAAGTCGTTTTTCTATCCATTTTAAGTGAAGCAGTCAGATGCATTGGTCGGCTATTATCACAACTTAAAGTTTAAATTGTTTGGTCCCTCACTCTGGGAGAGAGTATTCCAGTCCATAAATACTCATTGGACTGTCTTAGGCCATCAGAATGATATATGTTACTTTTTAAATTGGGGCCATTTCCATATTAACTCCAAAAATACTTGGCAGAATCCTGGTAAAAATCTTTCCCCTTGTTAGAATATTTTCTTTTGTTATTGTTTCTCTCTCTTCTTGTGCCTATTCCAGGGCTTTGGGGAGCCGTCTGGAGAGCACTGGCTGGGGAATGATATCATCCATAAGCTGACCAGCTCCCAGGAATACAGTCTACATGTCCAGCTAAAAGACAGGGAGGGCAACGAGGCCTACTCACATTATGACCACTTCTACATAGACGGAGAGGACAAGAACTACAGGTAATCTACCAATAAACTGGGCCACTGTGAGTTTCAAATCTAACACTTCTGACTTTATTCTGGTTTGTAATGATCCAAAGTTTAAATTAATAGTTTCTATTCAAACTGCAGTTATCAAAATAACCTAAAACATCATGCTCAAACGCTCAGGCCTCCAGTTAAACTCTTTCTTATGTCAGAATTTTGACCTAAATGGAAACGTAATGAAGGTGCTCTTTTTCAGTAGAGTTTTGTTAAGAGTCCTTCAACCTGTGAAAGGCATAATTGCAAGAGAGTAATACCCTTTCAATATTAATTTTCCCTCTAGGTGTAAAACTCTAAATACCATGACAAATTAGAAACCATTATCAGCATTTCAAACCTTTTTTTTGCTTTCTCCTTGCCAAGCAAAAAGTAAAGGAAGGGCCTCTTTTTAAGAATGTCACTCAAAATGATGAGCTCAGTGGAGGGCAGGCTGCCACTTTCTTCTGCCTCCACTTTCCTTTTCCATCACCACGGCTACCGCTGCCCCTGAAAATCCCCAAGGGTGGTCCCATCCACTGGTGGGTAACGGGAACGCTCAGCATTACCTGCCCCTGCCAGAAAACCGACAACTCTAACAAAGCTCTACAGTAACCCTGCGATCGCTAACAAGATTGTGGGTGCGTGTGCTGCACCGATGCCTTCCCCAAAATAGAACAAAAACAAAATCTAAACCAAACTAGCTTCCTTTAGATTCCATGTGAATTAAATGGAATTTGAAATTGTTCTCTGAAAATTCATGAAGATGGATGTCGGCACAGAATAAGATGAGACATCATAATCACATGTGGGTGTGTGCATTCTGAGATCCATTATTGTGCATCAAATTGTGCAATCAAATTGTAGCTGCAGGCTACACCGTGTGAGGTATTGCCAGCTACCTCTGAGATCATGTTCTATGTTAACTAGTTGAGCATGTGCTGGTTTTATTAGCATGCTGAGGATGCTGGCTTCCTCTCTGGGTTTACAATGGATCTCCCAAGCCAGAACTGGTGGTGCTATGCAACTGTTCAGCCAAAGTAATCCTCTGTTCATCTGCAGCCAATGTACTCCATGGAGCAATGTGAAGGTCTGCACCTAAAACTCTGTAACCTTATTCATCCATTAATCATCAGTATTGACAGACCGCTTTGTTTATTGACATAGACTAGGATAGCTATTCTCAAAGGAAAGTCAATGGTAGACACGCCTTCTAATATAACAGTCAATAGTAGACAATAGCCTCCAAAGGGATAGCCTGTGGCCTGTGGTAATTGCAGAGAGGTTTCAATAATACATCTGGGAGTATTGGGTAGGCCAATTGCTTTGGTGGTGGTGAAATTTTTATTTGAAGAGTTGTGGATATGGCTACCACAGTCCAGAGGCCATAGCCTCCTCTGGGATAGCCTGTGGATCATGATGGCCATCCCGTCTAATTTGATACACGGCTCGTCTTCCTCTGGATCTGTGTTTCACATCACCAAGCCCTCGTGATCAAGAAAATCCTCCAGAATAAATCCTTCTAACAAGACTTCGGCGTTACCAAAACATCTGCCCCACGACTACCCCCTGGTGTATTATTCCAGCCTCTCTACCATTATTCCTGTCCCCACACTGTCAATTCAAACTCCCTCATGCTGTGTGGTCCTGCCCTCTGAACTTACAAATTCAAGAGGAAGATCTCTCATTTAGTCATCACAGACAGCATGCCCCGGGCAATGGAGAGGTCACATAACTCAGGGGAGAGTCCGATACTAACTAGAAAGAATGACAGAGGAGAGGAGAGGGCAGACAGCAGGGGTGACCTCCTCGTCCACTCTCTTCAGAACAAGCACTGACACACACACACATACACACACTCCAGGGTTATGAAAATAAAAGAGTGAAAAGAGTGAATGCAGAGATTTATTATCAGTTTTGCACAAAAAGCAGAACATGGAGGAAAACGAATGAATAGTTAAGATCAGTGCTGTATGGCAACCCTGGGAACCAAGGGAGATAGCACCTTGTATAAAAAGTACATACAGTGTAAGGCTATGGTGTGTTGCATTTGACAAATATGACTTTGTTGCCATTGATTTTTGAAACCTTGACAGTCAATGAGAATGAATGAAAGAATGGCTATGGTCCATTGGCAGTCTGCTTGGTTTTGTTAAAGCTGCACTAAGCAACATTTCTATGCAAAAATACAATTTAATCAGCCTAAAACTAGTGTCATTAAGATGCCCTATTTGCCCAGGTATGGTCACTGGCCAACTCTGGCAGGAAATCTCCAATCACAGGAAATGATGAAACAACGCTTAAGACCACAATACAAAGGAATCTTCTAAACAGCAGTGATCAAGTGCTCCATTGAGAGAAAGCTGCACTCACCAACATTACATCTTTTGCCTCTTTCGTCCCTTTCTGGATATTGAAGTTCAAACAGTGTTCAAACAGTTGCCACTTGCTGCTCTTTGGAGCTGCCAATTTGCAGAGTTGCCTAGTGCAGCTTTAAATAGTGAATATAATTTCTCTTATTACTTTTCCCAATCCAGCCTTCATGCCATGGGCTTCAGTGGCACAGCAGGCCGCACCAGCAGCTTTACCCACCTCGGTACCCAGTTCAGCACCAAGGACAGAGACAATGATCGCTGCACCTGCAAATGCGCCCAGATCGCATCTGGAGGTATGCCATATCTTCCCTGTATTTCTGTTAGTCCTCTGTCTCAATCCATCCCTCCTTAAAACTGCTCACATTAAACATTTTCATCAATCTCCTTGTAAATGTTCTGAAGTGCATTTAATTTTCCTTCCACACCAATATAAATTTACTGCTGAGTTACAGCTGTACATTTGGATGGTACATTTGATAAGCTGGAATTCAATCAATTCTGACCTCTTTCCTTGAACTCTCTGACGCTTGTCCTCTCCAGGGTGGTGGTTCGAGGCTTGTGGTCCATCCAACCTGAATGGCATGTACTACCCCGGCTCATCCAGTGTCGTTCGCTACAATGGCATCAAGTGGTACTATTGGAAGGGCCCGAATCTGATGGCTACCATGACAACCATGATGGTGCGCCCTGCAAACCTTTGACGGCATGGCTCCTTCTCGATGTCACACGGCGGACGTCGTCACCTACAGACTGATGAACAGTTACGGAAAGTGAAATATCTGAGAGGAAATTCAAATCGGATTTTGGCTGGTTTTAGCTTCTGGACAATATCTCGGAGGGGTGCTTAAGCAATTTCCTGGGGCCATATGCAGTTTCTCAGCAAATGACTGTGTTTTTTTTTTTAAATGGTGAATACCTAAGTGGGGAGTTCCACTTCAAAATCTATTGAGCTGCTCAGCTAATATAGGGGGTGTGGTTGTTGGTGTGGATGACAAGGACATGGCTGAGGAAATCACACTATTTGGTTTGTTGGAGATCAACGATTACTCAGCCCAAAATTAATTTGAATTAATGAGCTGATTAACCTTGAGAAACTTTTAATATCAATACTTATTTGTTTAATTAATATTAAAAGCAGAATATTAATGGTGTGTGGTTTTGTTTGTTTACTCGACAATGACAATGGCAATGTGTCCAAATCATCAGCAATCTGTAAAAGTTTTCATGGCCAAACCCTTGAAATTAGAAATGGAAAAACCAACTATCCCGAGACTTTTCTGCTTTTAGCCATTTGTTAAAAATTACCTTCTAGACTTCTCAAAATTCTTCACACACATCAAATAGCCTTTTTAAAAAAAAAACTTTTAAAAACCTTTTTAAACAGTAGGGCAATCCATACACAACAGATTTTAAGATAACCCTTCAACTGCTGAAGTTTACCACTGTTAATAAAACAACACCATTAACAAAACCAATAACAGGCTTCTCCCTTTGCTGTGCCTTCTAGGAATGAAATCTCTTCAGAAAACCTCCCCGAACCTTTTTAGCTACACCTCTCATAAAACTTTATTTGTAAGAGATTGCCCTCTTAAAACTACATCATACATTTTCACAGGTATACGTTTTTGGACTTTATTCACTTTCAATAATATTTGTAATAAAAAAAGAGAGAAACCATGCTGTGAATTCAATTTTTTTGTTTCCATATGAGTTACACATAGTCCAACAAGGCACCACACATGCTAGACTCAGGAAGTCAGATGGAGGCCGTCTCGCGCCATTGGTCTGATGAATCATCCAATAACACTGGTCCCTGTGGTACTCATTAGAAAGCGGATGGGTTCCACCAACAAGTAACAATGACCTGTATCTGCCGCCATGCACTCAGCAGACCAGCCATTGCTAACTGGCCATGTCGACAATGCCTGCTAATTGTAGGGACTCTTTGCTGAATGACAGAATGACAGCGCTTAAGTTAAGATCTCAGCTCCTTTGCGGAATGCAATTTGCAAGTATGATTAATCTCGGACTGTGAAGCAATTTGTTGCGAAAACAAACAACTCCTAAAATGAAACGATCGGCTTAATGCACTGGTGTTTTGAATTGTTGTGGTAATGATTCATGAAGATCAATCCTACTGATCATTCTGATCATTCTCATTCTCAACTCAGTGGGAGATATTTTACACTGAGAAAAAAAAAAACATTCTCTATTTGGCTACGCCACATGCCAGTGTTACACTCAAATAACATTCATTTCTATAAACGAATGGCTTTAATATCTACTGTACATAGAAACTGCAAAGCACAAATCCAGACACAACTTTCTCTATGCCTGTGATTTACTACTCTATTAGGGATTTTGCAGGAGCTGCTCAAGATAATAAAATACCAGCGATGTTTCTGTGTGTGACTGTATCTTACACTTCCATTAAATGTACGTGTATAAATATATGATGCAATCACACTAGAATTTGTGAGGAAACTGCACAGATCATCACAACTGGATCCGGTGCCAGCAAGGCTATGGATGTACAGCCGCCATAGGCTCCCAGGGCTAATGAAGATTTAGTATTTAGCCTCCTACATACACGCAGAAAAGTACCCACACACATTCACACACCCACACACACTGTTTGTATGTGGCGACCCCATTGCTAAACAGGTTTATTACAACCTCCAAGGGCTGGACAGGTGATTGATCACAGTGGGGGGAGGCCAGAGGTGAATTCATCAAAGCGACTTTTATAAAGACCACTTTAGGTGGCCTGCTGGCTCAACAGCAGAAGTGGCTGTGTTCTGGTCCAGTGGAGCAGACAGGGAGGCTGGCCTCACTTCTCTACTCATCCCAATCCCTGTTTATTAGATGGATTATTTGTCAGAGACAGAGAGAGAGAGAGAGAGAGAGAGCGAGAGAGAGAATAATTTTACAGTGATTATTTATAGTACAGTAAAAGTGGGGTCCTTAAATTGGTTCCAGGGGGTCCTCCAGTAAAATAAGAAATATTTAATTTCAATGAAAAATCACAAAAAAATTAGGCAATGTATAAGAATGACTATTCTGATGAGGTACGTGTCTATGTATAGCCTGGACCCCCTGAGTATATTAGTGTGTATGTGAGCAGAACGTAACTTGGGGAGCTCCACTCGAGCCTTAAACCTAATCTAAGGATTGAATGGTAGTCTTTGAAAAAGCAGCATTGGTAAATCAGGTCGTCACACGTGATATGTCAGTGTCATACATCCTGTGTCTCCGGAGTTTTTCTTTTTTGAAAGAGAAAAGGTAGGGAAATGGCACTTGTCGTGTTGTGTTTGAAAAAGTGAAGAACTTAAATGCTTCCCCAGGCCACTTGGGGGCACTGGTGGTACAATAAAGTCCTTCATCATTCTCTGCACTTGAGGAGTGTCAAGAGATGTGGATCTGACTCTCTCGCTCTCTCTTCCACTCCACCACAGGTCTGGATTATATAACCATGCATTCATTAACACATCTTCTGCCTTGTGCGCCCTCTCCCAGCAGATGGTTAACTGAAGGCTACAGAGGATGTGAGGGAGGAGGGGGACTACCTCAGGAAAACCACATTAGAATCGCTCACAAGAAAAAGTACTTATGGGAATACAGCCACGTGTGACAAAGGAGTTTGATAACTTTTATTGTCCCCTAAAAAGCAATCCTTTGCCGTCAAGATAATGGTGAGCTTTCCTGTTTCGGTGGAGTGTGGTATTGGTTATCAAAATCATAGCTGCAGCCATTCCCTTATTTAGATAATTAACCATTTTACAGTCAAACAACTTTGGTTGTCTTGTTTTGCTTTCAAACCCACACAGTTACTGAGGGTGAAATCCAATTATCAGCACAGACAAAAAAAAAATCTGACTCCAATGGTGGCAATTTCTGTTGTCATATCAACTTGCAAGATTCTTTTTGAAAATCGCTTTGTCTCTCTCTCTCTATTGCTTCCCATCTTTTTCTCAAATGTACACATCCATCATTAGGTACACCTCCCCATTTATACAGCTTGATCCTCCAGACTGAGCCAAGTATAAATAAAGAATAAGTAGAAAACATGCAGAGTTGAGAGGTTCAGTTACTATTCAACTAAATGTTAGAATGGGTGAGACGTACGATCTAAGTCACTTTGAATATAGTATGACCGTTGGAAGCCAGAAGCAACTCAGACATGGCTACCATTAAGATTTTGTCTTGCCTGGTCTGACAAATCCTTACAGGGTTATAATTTGGTGTTGACATTATGAATCCATGGATCCACCCTGCCTGGTGTCAAGTGTACAGGCTAGTAGTGGTGGTGTAACGATTTGAGGAATGTTTTCTTGGCACACCAATTGAGCATTGTTTAAATGCCACAGTGTACTTAAAGATTGTTGCTGAACGGGTGCATCCCTCCGTTGCTACAGTCTACCCTTTGTGTAATGGATGCTTCCAGCAGGATACTGCAGAGTTGTCTCAAAATTGCACTGATGTACCGCCAAAAAAATCTGCAGGAACTGTGCGACGCTATTGACTCAGCATGGACCAAGATCCCTATGGAAACTTTCCAGCACTTTATTGAATCCATGCCTCAAAGAATTTAGGCTCTGGAGGCAAAAGGGAGGGTCCTACTAGGTACTAGCTAGGTGTACGTAATAAGAATAGGCCTTCTCTCTTCTTGTCATGTTCCTCTGTCACTTCTCTCTGGTGCTCTTGTAATCTCCTTTTTTCCACCCTAGTTTTCATCAAAATATCCACAAAAGCCTAAGTACTATCTTGACCCTTCATTGAGTTTGTGCATTATTCATCAAGACAGGAAGGAATGCACGATACATTAATACAATTTAAGCATTTAATCCATCTTTATCCCAAGTATTCTATAGCTACAGACCTACACTGACAAACAAAAGCTGCATATTTTACCCGTGGATGTTTGCAGGTGGCATTTGCATAGGTATATAGTGCAACTGTGTGTGCGCGCGTGTGCATGCAGGCATTTTGTAAATTATTCTGTGTGGGTGCGTTTGCGTGCATTGGCAGGAGAAGCGCCTCTGTGCTCAGGTTTGTGGAAATGGCAGCTTGTCTCTTGGGCAGTGTGTGTGTCTGGCCAGGTCCTCTAGTATGCAGGCAGAAATACAGAGGAGGTGCTTTCCTTGAGCCATCACAACACTGACAGGTGAGAGGAGCCACAGTGGAAAACATGGCACTGCGAGGGAAAGTGAGTCAGTGTCGGTAGGATATAACTTTACTTGAGGCGCAAGTTCTGAAGTATACCAATAGACGGCCAACATGCCTTTACAATTTTCTAATGAGTTTCATTCAGACCCTTGTACTTTGTAATCAAGTTATATAATCACTACAAACAGATGATGGTTGTGCCTTTTGTTCTTCTGTACGAACAATCAGAATCTGATTTTTGTGAGTGTGCCAGTCCCTCAAACACAAATGGATACCTGCCAACTGGGTCTATTTCTGTCCCTGCTCGGTACCTGGCCAGGCCAATGAGAACAGGTTTCTCCTCTCACTGGGCCAAACACCAAGAGCCCTGCAATTACTGCTGTAATTGGCCTGGATTGGCCATTAGTACTCTGCTCGAGTTAGTGGCCAAAACACTAAACAGACAGGTGTGAATTCAATCAAACCCCAGTCACTCACTTAATGCATTGGCCAGTTAGGTCGCTATACTTCACCAAGGTTAAATAGTTATGCTGCTTTTATTGCTTTTAGTGCTTTTATGAGCGAAAAGCAACTGGTGCAATTACATGAGTTTCAGAAGTCAGAGAAGTAGCTTATGAGTCATACATTTTTTTGTTTTACAGGTTTTTGCACCTCAGAGATTATGAACCTTCCCAAAGTAATTACAGGGACTTGACAGACACCGCCGAGTTGCAGCTGGATGTCGAAATGCCATGTTGCGGCACCATCTTGTGATAGGTAAACATATCTGAATATGATGTTTCCGGCATCCAGTAATAAGAAAAACTTGTAACATAGGGAGGGTCAATGATGGGTCAATTCAAATCAGTCATTTGAACAATACTTTAAATGGTGTGAGTCAAATAAGTTGCTGAATCACATCTCTTGCCTGGACTGAACTAAACGTTCAGGCACATAGAAGGTGGCACCCATCAGTCAAAAGGCATGGTATAAATGTAATTTATTACCAATGAATTAGTAGCAGCTTGCTGTATTGGACTGAATGAATCGTTCAGGCAGTGCCACCAAGTGAATAATTTGTTCATTGAGTTAGCGGTTCAATGAATTAACCAATTCTGTGTTCTGCTCAGTGAGCATTTAACTCGTTTAACTTCTGTTTTTTACGGGACAATTGAATGGACATGATGAGAAGTTAGCAATGGCTCCTGAATTGGGTAAAGCCCATTTGGCCAATAGTTTGTGTTTGTAGATAGTTTACTAAATGTATCATTATTTGAGACTGGGCTTGACCAAGCCTAACATAGCTTGAAACAAAGAAGACTATGTAACCCTGGTATAGAGTGTTCTGACATAAGCTTATCACCCGACAAAGCCACCTTGGGAGTTCAAACCATGGAATCAACGTTTACCTTAAGGAACACACTAGTTCTTAAATGAAGAGCAGAGACCAGGTTTCTCAGTACACTGAAAGGTATGCTTTATTAAGACTTTACTTCAGTCACACAGGATGGAGCTCCAATATAAAATTACAATAAAAGACATGTAGGCAAAATAGCAGCCGTCGCCGAGAGAGAATGGAAATAAGTGGGCCACATAATTACAGCGTAGAACCTATTTATCACTACCTTAGACAGCCAAAAAGCTGTCCTACCTTACCCAAACTATATTTTACCACTCATGGATTATACAAAGGAGACTCTGAAGGCTGCCACTCTGGGACCACAATCCCACCCCTGGCTGCAGAAACAACCTGTCTCACTGGCCCACTGAAGACTTCACCAGCTGTCACCTCAATTGGTTATGAAGGACTCTGGAGCACAGTATGCCGAGAACACAGCGATAATGTGTTTTGGATGAGTTCTACCCGATGACCCGATCACCTTCACAACAACCAGCCTAGAGGGTCACATAAAGTGTGGGAATACCACCTTAGTCGTTACCCAGGATTGCCACAATACAAAACTGGGGGTCAGAAACCAGAGATGCCATGGCTAACTTACCCAAAGTGCAAAGGGAGAAACACCTGCCCCTGTTGATAAGCCGTGACCTAGATCCAACTGAGGCTACCTCTTAAGGTGGACCAACCCTTTTAAGATGGACCAGTTCACCCTGCTACACTACACTGTTGTTAGACCAGAGGTGGGAAATCATGTACCATGGAGGGCCGAGAGTATAGACTGCAGCAGGTGATTTCACTGATTAGCACACCTTCAACCAGAGAGGAGGAACTAATCAGTGAAATCACCTGCTGTATTGTATTTGGTTGGAATGAAAACCTGCATGCTCTCGGTCAACCATGGCACATGATTGCCCACCCCTGGTCTAATAACAGGTTAACTCTACTTCAATTTGTAGCCATATTGACATGAGAGAGTACGGTCATCATCTCTAACCACCCATCACAGTTCTGTTCTGTTTTCTTTCGTTCTTTTAACAGATATTGCCAATTGTCATTATCACTCTTCATAAGATCTAATACTTAGGTGTTGGGTGTGTGGGGTATGATGTTCACGACTGCCAATCATAATTCACTGGAGCTAATAATTTTCTCTTGCCGCTACCAAGACCTGACTGCCCTGATTTCATTATGCACAGCAAACAAACCGTCACACTTTATGAGCCATTGTGATTTCTGAGGGAATAGTCAATTAAGACTGATTGCCGGTTTGACATTTCCAGAGAGTGTACATGTTTGTAACGCAAAGGGGACGGCTGTAGGGAAAGACGGAGAGGTTTGATTTCCCCACAAGGACCCATGCACTTCATTTCCTTGCAGCAGCCACGACGTAGTTCTTAAAAAACAGCCCATTTTGCTTTTGAAACCATTTAAGCATGTGGCTTCTTTGTCTTCCTTCCTTCCTTCCTTCCTTACTTCCTTTGTTACTTCCTTTGTTCCTGTGTTCATTTATTTCTTTCTGGCCTTGTATCACCCTCAGTTTCTACCATTCTCTTAATCTGCCCCACAAATAGAAAGACACACACGCACACACGCATAATACACCATACACTTGTGACTTTGCACAGAGCTTTGTAATGGCTTTGATCAATAATTGATCAAGGGAATCTTGATCTCACTGTTCAAAGAGAGTAAGGGGAGTATGAAGGCAACCATTTTCATCTACTCTCAATATCCACTCAAAGTCCCATCAGGCAGAGCACCACTGTCACTTTTCCCCCTCCACACAGAAGACCTGGTTCTACCATAACAAAACATCGCTGCATGCCTGACATTACCTCAAGCTGTAGGACCTGCCAGGTTATTTACATTTAACAAAAGACAACAGGCCAAGGCAACATGTCACCTACTGAGATCTAAAAATGTCACGGCCTCAGGGTTCAATTGCTTTCTGATGGCCAATTTTGCTTGAGAAATCTGTCAAGGTTCAATGCTGGCTTGGCGGTGCTATTGCCATTTGACAGCTTTATTTTCTGGCCCATGAAAAGGACATGTCAGCTTGTCTCATGCGCTCATTGTTGCTCTCTTGTGTGCGCGCTTGGATGCAGAAATGATGTGTAACGGACTGAAGGTAGATGACAAAACCACAAACCCTCACCTTTATTTTTTTCCCTCCTCTTCTGTTTTTCAGCTGTCCTCGTCTGTCTACCTCACCGTCTATTTCTCTGTTGTGAGTCTTTAAACGTTAAATCTTAGCTTCGTCTTTAGCCTTTGGGTGACTGTGTTAAAATATGCTACTGCAAATTGCTGGTATAATTTCACTTAAGGTAATGGGTATCCTATTGATAGCATTGCAAGGGCCCCATTTAGTAAACTGCTGGACTAAAAAGTAAATGCATTTGTGTGAATTTTATTGGTTATGTTTGCGTGTTATGTTCTTTCGGTGCTGTCGAGCGTAATTCTTTACTCTCTTTACTCTGTCTTGTGTGGATGTGAATGTCGGTGTGTACGTGTGTTTCTTTGCCTACACTCCCCTGCAGAAAGGATTCCTCTGCCCTTTCTCCACATGCCCTGCCCAAGGGACACAAGAAGAAGAAGAGAAAAAAAAAAAAGAGAAACACTGGAAAGTAAAAGACCAAGCACCGTTATCTAGGAGCTGTTTACTCTGTCTGCAGGCTGCATGCTGTGTTTGAGCAAGTGTGTGTGTGTGTGTGTGTGCTTCTGTGTTTACTCCCCCTGCTTGTACCAGCACCAGGTGTGCTATCGCTGACTGAGCAAGAGACAATACTTGACAGTGAGAGGGAGCGAGAGCACCGGAGAGAGAGAGCGAGAGAGAGAGTTGGCAGAGGGAGGTGAATGAAAAATTCATATGGCTGCAGGTCCCAAAAGCCCTTCTGTCTTTGCCAGGAGTCCTCGGCTTCAAACTGCCGGGCAGAGGCGGTGGGACTTTGCCAGAGATGGGTAGGCGGTAACACACATACGCACATGCACACACATATACGCACGAGGAGCAAAGGGACGGACAAGGCCAGAGGAGGTGTTATCTAGGAGTCAGGAGTGAGCTGATGGAGGCTCGACAACGCAGCAACAATATCCCTTAACAACAGACGGCAACAGGGTGTTTGGGACTGCATCCTAATGGTCTCCTAGATGCTTTTCTTGTGGCCGCCACTGCAACCAGCTCTCTTAGTCACTGCTATGGCAAGTGGAGAGTGTGCTGAAATGGGAATGGTGTTCAACTCCTAAAACAAATTGTGTGTGCTGAAATAAAGCTCATATGATCTACCCTTAGTCTCCATAATACCCAAACCAAAACAGTGTAGAAATGTGATTTGATGCAAATTAGGCTAAATGAGAAGCTTGCTGCTGAGAAAAATTCAGATGCAGGCATACTAAATAAATCTGAAGATTAGGATCTTTGTAATTACAAAGACAACATCTAGATGCTTACCCGTGACAGCCTCGAGCTGACAAAGAAAAAGGAAAATAGAGAAACAAGCAAAAAAAATAAGAGTGAGGGAGGAGAAGCCTCTTCTTCTCCACTCGCTACTGCGGTGTTGCCATAGTCACCACTGCATCCTTAGGATGCCAGGGCACAGAGAGTTAGAGGAGGAGAGCAGAGGAAGGGGGGTGGGGGGGGGACTTCTAGAGCTCTACCTCCCTCACTGTGTGAAAGTGGGTCAGCAAACTCACACAGACACACTCAGTTCCCGTCAGTTTCCAAACTACTCAGTTCTAGTTGCCTATGTACTGGGATCAATCATTTGGCGAGGTGGGTCGCTTCTCTCCGAGGACATATCAAACTGAGCAGAGAAGTGAAGACAAACGTGGTATGTTTGATAAGGGTTGCCTAATGCCCCGGAGATGTACATCACCAGTAAATTCAATCTGGGTTGTCAACGTACTGTGCATGATCAGTCAGTATATTTGAAGAATCTCATTTCGAAGCACTATACTGTACAACCATTTTGGAAAGAAACCTCCTCATTCAATGTCTCGACACTAGAGGATCCAGTCTGTAAGTGTCTGGGATGTGGGATGTGGTTGGTTTCTCAATATACCTGAACTATATTCTATATACTACACCAGTCTATTTGGCCCCTGACCGACTGAGGACACTGACATATACGGCCTGAATTACATACACCGAACTATAGGGCCCTGGCTGACCAAGGATATTGCTATATCCAATTCAAACTTATTTGCACAGAACTACATGGCTTGTGCTATATTTTGTCCTGGCATCTATTGCACGACCAGCCATCCTGGTGGGGGGATGCCTCTTTGAATCTGGGAGTTTTTCCTTGTCTTCTTAGAGCGCCTTAGGCTGGTGGTGTTGGCCAGGTTAGGCTACCTCAGGCAGATACCTTAGGCAGAGGAAAAAGTGGCTGCTGTGCACATCATCCGGTGCTGATGGAAAAAAGGCCACCCACACGGTGCCTTCAGCTGTAGCCCAGTAACACACCTGGCAATGTAAAATCAGAACGGTTTGCTGCTGAATACTACCCACCAGTGTCAGATCCTCCATATTGGAAAATGGCTGACCCATTGATCGTGATCTCACCAATGCAGTGTCAAAGCAAGCCAGAATTTAAAAAACAACAACTTACATACTGGGTATGATTTATAAATAAAAGCTGACAAACAAATATTTTGGAGCAATAGAAAGAATGAGTTTGAAGCTAATGTTATCTTTAGCATGGACATTGCTAAGAGATAATATTAGGGCTAACGTTAGCTTCAACTGCCATTTAGCATAAACATTTGCTGTTCTTTTAGATTAACTTTGACATGCCAAATAATAAATTCAAGATTTTCTTTGTGACTTATGGTGAAACCCTTTTTTAACATTGTCCATTAAGATATGTATTATTTTTCACAAGTAAAACCAAATAATGTTGGATAGGATGAGAAATGAAATGCAGTCAATTTATAGCAAAAAGTGTATTAAACAATTTACATTGAGCTTATAGCTTTGCATTTCAAACAAGAAAAATATCAAGCGATCAAGAATTAAATTGATGAATACCAAAAATATCAAACATGAACAACAAAGAACATTAGGAAAAACTGAAATATAACATTAGTTAAGAATATCAAGAAAAAACATCATGAATTACTAATTAATAGAAGTGCAGTGTGAGGTCGTACGGTAGTACGGTATTAGTCAAATAAAGCATCAACCAACTTGAGGCTGGTGTTCTGTACGTCCACACACCAGGAAGTTTATTTTACGATATACAGTACTGTTTGGTTTGACTGTATAGTGGTCATGAAATAATTTGCAGTTCCACACTGTACGGTCCATACACTGCATTAGATACTGATTGGTATATAATTACTTATTCCAAATAATATTAGCTTGCATATTCTTATACAAAGTGGAAGTGATATCCTGCCGAAATGCATGTTCAGTATGAGAGTGTTATCCAAACATATATTTCAGCTGTAAGGGTATGTTAAGGGTCGTCCATCTTGGGAAAGATGTGTGTATTTCCTTAAGGAGTAAATTGAAAAAAGCCTTTTGATCTATATGCAGTAGTATGACTTTTGGTCAGGCATCTATCATAGATTCTCCACCGTAGGCCTGTCATACTCCCAGGGGTATTTGTAAAGCTGAGGGTTTTGACCCTCTGCACACAGCTTTGCCCCCCCCCCCCCTCCTTTGACTGTTGGTGGGCGACATCCATCTGTAAGGACTATTGGTTTATCCTCATAGTCACCGCGGTCATTTCTCTCTGAGTCACATCAGGCCCTGGAGACCTGGAAGGGCCAATTACCAACACTATAAGACATATGGCACATAAACACATGGGTACTCACATGCACATGCTCCCACGCACACACAAGAACACAAACATTCAGACCATTTACCATTCACCAACACAAGAGTGATGGAATACATCCCGATGTCAAGGAAAATCACATGAGAAACAGTGGAACTGTGTGTGCGCATGTGTGTGTGTGTGCATTACTGCGCTACCCACCCATTCCCCGCATCTCTGTCAGCAGCATGACCAACATGTGACGGGACCAGGGAAGCACTCAACTGGGCCATAGCCTTCAAGGGGCAAGCATGATGACCAAGAGGACGTTTGGGAGGGGGACAGAAGCTTTACCTAAACAGCCTTCCACTCATTCCCAGGGACATCGCCTTTACCGCTCCCCAACCTGGCTCCATAAATCCACTGGCCTGGTCCCTATGGCCCCTTATACTGCTGATGGATGTCAAAGAGTAAAAGTCATCATAGACTATTAGTCTGTTGGGGCCACTGGACGATATGTGCAATAGGCTAGCTTAAATGAGAACCTGCATGGGCACAGATATTTCAATTTGTACATTTTATACAACCTTTACCATCCTTAATAATTTACTCCTTTATCCTTTATCACATTCTTTGCTTCTTTGCCCCCCCTCAC